>LPNX011017636.1:135451-140451 GCA_001517045.1 Pseudotsuga menziesii | reverse complement strand
CATTTTTTATGAGATTTTAGAAACAGATATGGTTTTTTTGCAGATTCCAAATATGTAAATTTTAACAAGAATACATTATTTTTTCTATTTTTTTCTTATTTATCTTCTATCATCACTCCTCAACTCAAAAAACACATTGTTAGTGTTTCGTCCATATCTCTTTCGTTTCTCAACCATTTAAAAAAAAAATTGTATGGTGCACTAAAGAACACCGAGCTCTACATGCTATAAAAAACCCATTTCCAAATAATTACATTAATACATTCAAACGCTGCACCCACAATTGACGTACCGTTTTCGAGGTTTGATCTCTTAGATAATAAATAAAAAAATTAAAAATATTATATTTATTATTGGAGAAATAGTCGTGCACTAGTACTATATGTTCTCTATATGTATACTGATTTTCGTAAGTTTATTCCATCATTTAGTCACTCAGACGCTGCACCCACAAAAACATATACCTTATAATTTGTCCAAAAAATAAAAAGTGCCCGTTAAAAAATATCTAACTTCAGATAGTTAACAACATTTTCAATATAAAAAAATTATATATTTGGAAAGGTCATTCAATTTCCTACATTTCTTGTGTTTTACTCATCGCAAGATTCATTGTGTAAGTGTCTCAAAATATCCATGCAAGTTGATGGATGTCTGTTTTTTCAGTTTTCTATTGCATCTAACGCGCCAAAAGAGACCCTCATCTTTGTGCACTCACCCAGTGGTCTGACATAAATACATCTTTCTGGACAATCTCACAGAATGGATCCGGAACCCGAAAAAAAGCATAAAAGGGGCCTCGACAATCTGGAATGCGGTACTCCTCTCCTTCCCTGTTATTGAAAATGACCTAGTCTAGAGAATACGCCGGGAAACTCAAGTCTGCCTTGGTGCAGACCCATAGAGGGGCTGTTAGAATAGACACACCCTCTCTCCTCCCCTCATCCAGGCCCTAAATGAACAAGGTATTTTTCATCTAAACCAAGTAGTGGACCACGCCTCCACCACTATCTGTAATCAAGGTTGGAAATCGGCCACAGAGCTAGGTCTAAGTAATGAGCTAAGCCCTCTATACAAAAATTACATCGATGTCCTCCAAGTTTCCCATGTTTGCATCTCTGATAGTAAGGAAGAGCTTATATGGTCCCATGCACCAACATGGAGATACTTTCCAAAGTTGAGATACGGGTCAATGCAAGAAGATGAGGGACCTTTAAGATGCAATCCTAGTTTTAGAAAACAACATTATGTTACCAAAAAATACATCAACCCGAGCCTGACATAGCACTTGGTATGGTTCAACCCGAGCCTAACATGTCATGGAACATGTAGGATAGGAAGACAAATCGCGTACGCGTTATATAACTACAAAATGCGCTCGCGATATGTAGTTCTAAAACGCGTGCGTGATTTGTAAATCATAAAAAAAAATTATATACACAGTCCCGAACCCGCGGCCCATTATCACAATCAGGAACGCGATTTCAACGGGCAATTGGAGCATTTGGAGCGATACCATTGCCTAGGATTTTTGCAGGAGCTGATTCAGGTTGAGGGGAGGAGATTTCACTCGTGCATTGTCATCCAACAAGGTAATTCAATCACCCAATGCATTTTTTTTTGTCAATTTTTACCCTATAATTGTATGTGTGATATTCAAATGCACTTCCCTCCTATCTTTTTTAATTCTCAAGAGCATTACCTTATACACCTAGTAGAAGAGATTGAAGAATGTGGTTAAAAGATGGAAATTTCTATTATTTGAACAAATCTCAGGTTCAAATCCAAGAACTAAACATAGCACAAAATGAGGACAAAGAGCTAACCTTAGTGTCAAAAGAAAACTTACACCATTTCTTATAGAGGGAAAAGAAAGTAGAAAGTCTCAAGCACTACCAAATACCAATGTAGGATGAACAAACTATATACTTCCTGTCACCAAATAACATTTCTCACCAATGCATTTAACCCTAAAATCTCTAAGCAATGGTCCCTTAAGAATGCCTAAAAATCCTAGTAAACCATCATTCCTAGGAATATATGATTCAACATCTAAGAGCATTTCCAATCAAGGTATAGTCTATCAAAATAACCCATTATTTGTTAATATAGATGTAGAGAGGACCCACTAGTAGATAACATGACAAGCAAAAACTTGAAGTTTATAATACAACCTAATGTGAACAGAATGGACCAAACACTATGAAGTCTACACACCCATCTCTCACTCAAAATCGGGTTAATGAATTTCATTGATGCATCATTGAGTAAAGTAAATGAGAACCATACTGCTACAATGACTTACCAAAAATCCAACCCTAATACCTCCAAAACAATCATGGCATCCCAATGTTCATTTTACATAGATCATGCTAAGGAAGGAGCCTTGCAAACTCCATCATCAAACATTGATAAGGGAAGAGGAGACATGTATGCTTTTGAATTAGTTCCTATCACCAAATAACATTTCTCACCAATGCATTTAACCCTAAAATCTCTAAGCAATGGTCCCTTAAGAATTCCTAAAACTCCTAGTAAACCATCACTCCTAAGAATATAGGATTCAACATCTAAGGGAATTTCCAATCAAGGTATAGTCTATCAAAATAACCCATGATTTGTTAATATAGATGTAGAGAGGACCCACTAGTAGATAACATGACAAGCAAAAACTTGAAGTTTACAATACAACCTAATGTGAACAGAATGGACCAAACACTATGAAGTCTACACACCCATCTCTCACTCAAAATCGGGTTAATGAATTTCATTGATGCATCAATGAGTAAAGTAAATGAGAACCATACTACTACAATGACTTACCAAAAATCCAACCCTAATACCTCCAAAACAATCATGGCATCCCAATGTTCATTTTACATAGATTATGCTAAGGAAGGAGCCTTGCAAACTCCATCATCAAACATTGATAAGGGAAGAGGAGACATGTATGCTTTTGAATTAGTTATGTGGTGACATTTTATTTACTATTATATAGGTCTATGTGACGGTTGGATGTTCTGAAGATAATTGGATTTAGATGCATATACATTTTCAATTTTGAAGAGATGTCATTATATACCATGTATACGTTTCTAATTATTTTCTTATTGAATTTTTTATTGCAGTTGCAGCTATGGACCCAAATGCGGAAATATTGATTGAGCTTGCCCACTTGAGAGGTTTGAGTTCTTCTTTTAGTGGTGGTGACAGAATTCGACGTTCACTTGCATCCACTTTGGATGCAATTGTTGAGACCATCACATTGTCAAACAACGTACTATATGATATTACTTCATATAGAGAAATAAAAAGACGTGAGTACGCTGATGGGATTAGCTACAATGCAGTAAAAAAAGTTGAAAATCACCAAGGAGCATATATTTTCATTGTTTAAGGACCCTCGCACGGGGGAAATCCCAAATGCAAACAGGCCACATATCTCTATCGAGTGGTGCACATATCAAACATTTGTTGATAACTTGATGGACAGATGGTATATGGTTTTTGATATGCCACCACACAACAACAGGGAAATCCCATTGTACTTCCTTCGGAAGATGTATGCAGAGTTTGTTTTGGGAAAACATGTAAAATATTTTGATTATTTGCAGTTTTAGGGGATCGGTGGGGGGATGCCCCAAAACCAACCCAATGCCAGGCTTCGAGACGTTGATCGCCCTATCCCTGCACCTCGCAGGCAGTTGCCTGGGCCAGATGTCCCACCTGTACATCATGTGATTCCACAGACACGTGAGGCATTTTTGAGTTTGGCACGGGCCGTTGTTCGCCATAGCACTATGGTTCAGCATATGGGTGAGGATGGGACATCTGTCCCTGGTGTGGTACATACACCAGGTCCTCATGGTGCAGGACCATATTCTGGTGCAGTACCACCCACTGGTGCAGGACCATCTACTGCAGCACCATCTACTAGTGCAGGACCATCAACACATTCCCAGCCCACTTTTGAGCCTCACGAGTGCACATCATGTGGTCGTCCATGCTATGGTCTTTCGTCAGATGTTGTCTTCAATGGGTTTTTAAGTGATGTATGTATATGGTTAATTGTAATAAATTCTTGATTTATTTTCCTCTTTGTACACATATGTATAGTTTGAGCTAATATATTAATTTTGTGAACTTGCAACTGATGCTTTATGGCGGAAGCGACGCCCCACAGTATCATGTCCCACAATCTACACAGGGGCAGGACATTCCATCCACTGATCCCATATCTCACACCGAGGTAAACATTTTAAAATTTCAGTTTTTTAATACTCGTTAAATTGTTAATTTCCACATACTGTACATGTTAGTTCACTAATGTTATCTACGGCCTAATATTTACAATTATTAAACTTGCAGATGCCGGATACTTCACGGGGGAAAGCATTGATGGAGGTAGGATCCATATCTGGGCAGATGCCAGATCCTACATGAGGGGAAGCAGTGATGGAGGTAAACATTTTAAACATTTAAAAAATGTCATTTTTTAAATACATGTATGTCCGTTGAATCATCCATGTCTAGCTACATGAACTCTTGTTGACTATAGGCTGGTACCAAAACACCTGGACCACTTCCTGGAGTTGTATCTCCTTGTAGGCCATATGTGAACAATGGCCTAGTCTATATGAGACGACCTACCCCTAGAAAGAGTGAAGTTGTCCGTGACCATGGAGATACTGATACCATGGTAATTTGTATATCCTTCGATGATATTTCTTGGTTAACTTGAAATCCAGTGCATAAAATATTTTGTTAATGTTTGATTTGCATGTTTCCTGCATCAGGAGCCAGAGTTCACTGTTGAAAACCTTGCAGGGATGGTTGATGCAGAAGTCAGTGCTGCATCTACAATGGCAACAAGGCACACAGAGGTACAACTATTTGAACATGATATAGACATAGTGTGTTATTGTTGTCTATTGTTTATTCATGCACATTTCTAACTATTTCAAGATTTGGTGATTGTAGCCACCACCACCACCAAGTCC
>LPNX011017636.1:110355-124781 GCA_001517045.1 Pseudotsuga menziesii | reverse complement strand
GTTCATGATGTTGATGGTGATGAATGATGATGATGATGGTGATGAGGATGATGATGATGAAGGTGATGTTGATGGTGAGGATGATGATGATGTTCATGATGTTGATGATGATGATGATGTTCATGATGTTGATGGTGATGATGATGAGGAGGATGATGATGATGATGTTCATGATGTTGATGTTGATGGTGATGGTGAGGATGATGATGATGATGTTCATGATGTTCATGATGATGATGATGTTCATGATGTTGATGGTGATGAATGATGATGATGATGGTGATGAGGATGATGATGATGTTCACGATGTTGATGGTGATGATGATGATCATGTTGATGATGATGATGATGATGTTCAAGGTGATGATGATGATGAGGATGAGGATGACGATGAGGAAGGTGATGATGATGTTCATGTTGTTGATGGTGATGATGATGATGAGGATGACGATGATGATGAAGGTGATGAGGATGATGAGGATGAGGATGATGATGTTCATGATGTTGATGGCGATGAGGATGATGATGATGTTCATGATGTTGATGATGAGGATGATGTTGATGGTGATGATGATGAGGATGATGATGATGATGAAGATGACGATGATGATGTTCACGATGTTGATGGTGATGATGAATGATGATGATGAGGATGATGATGAGGATGATGATGATGATGATGATGATGATGATGAGGATGATGATGAGGATGATGATGATGATGATGATGATGATGATGAGGATGATGATGAGGATGATGATGATGATGATGATGATGATGATGAGGATGATGATGAGGATGATGATGATGATGATGATGATGATGATGAGGATGATGATGAGGATGATGATGATGATGATGATGTTGATGTTGATGGTGATGATGATGAGGATGATGATGATGATGTTCACGATGTTGATGGTGATGATGAATGATGATGAATGATGATGATGACGATGAAGGTGTTGATGATGATGATGATGATGATGAATGATGATGATGTTCATGAGGTTGATGGTGATGATGATGAAGATGATGGTGGTGATGATGATGATGATGATGTTGATGGTGATGATTATGATAAGGATGATGATGATGGTGATGATTATGATAAGGATGATGATGATGATGATGATGAATGATGATGATGTTCATGAGGTTGATGGTGATGATGATGAAGATGATGGTGGTGATGAAGATGATGATGATGTTGATGGTGATGATTATGATAAGGATGATGATGATGGTGATGATTATGATAAGGATGATGATGATGATGATGATGAACATGGCGATGTTGACGATGATGATCGATGATCAATGATCATGGTGATGATGATGATGAAGATGAATATGAAGATAATGACGATGATGATCATGTTGATGATGATGATGATGATGATGACAATGGTGATGATGATGAAGATGATGAGGAAGGTGTTGATGATGATGATGTTGATGACGACGATGGTGATGATGATGTTCATGATTTTGATGGTGATGATGATGATCATGTTGATGATGATGATGATGATGAAGTTGAAGATGATGGCGATGATGATGGTGATGATGATGATTATGTTGTTGATGATGATGATGAAGGTGATGATGATGATGAGGATGATGATGATGATGTTCATGATGTTGACGGTGATGATGAGGATGAGGATGTTCATGATGTTGTTGGAGATGATGATGAGGATGATGATGATGATGATGATGATGAGGATGATGGTGTTCATTATGTTGATGGTGATGATGATTATGAGGATGATGATGATGATGATGTTCATGATGTTGATGGTGATGATGATGAGGATGATGATGAGGATGATGATGACGATGTTCATGATGTTGATGGTGATGATGATGAGGATGATGATGAGGATGATGATGACGATGTTCATGATGTTGATGGTGATGATGATGATGATGGCAATGATGGAAATGGTGATGATGATGATGATGACGATGGTGATGATGATGGTGATGATGATGAAGATGATGAGGATGATGATGATGATGATGATGATGTTCATGATGTTGATGGTGATGATTATGATAAGGATGATGAAGGTGATGATGATGGTGATGATGATGACAATGATGACGATGGTGATAATGTTGTTGTTGATGATGATGATGATGGCAATGATGGCAATGGTGATGATGATGATGATGACGATGGTGATGATGAAGGTGACGATGGTGAAGATGAGGATGATGAAGATGGACATGATGAAGATGATAATGATGATCATGGCGATGTTGATGATGATAATGATGGTGATGGTGATGTTGATGATGAGGAGGATGATGATGATGATGACAACGATGGTGATGACGACAATGTTCATGATGATGATGACGACGATGGTGATGATGATGTTCATGATGTTGATGGTGATGATGATGATCATGTTGATGATGACGATGATGATGAAGCTGATGATGACGACGAGGATGAGGATGATGATAATGATGATGAGGATAATGATGATGGCGATGGTGATAATGATGATGATGATGAGGAAGGTGATGATGATGATGATGAAGATGAATATGAAGGTAATGAAGATGATGATCATGTTGATGATGATGATGATGATGATGAGGAAGGTGATGATGATGATGATGTTGATGACGACAATGGTGATGATCATGTTCATGATGTTGATGGTGATGATGATGTTCATGATGTTGATGATCATGGAGTTGAAGATGATGATCATGTTAATGATGATGAAGTTGAAGATGCTGAAGAAGATGAAAATGATGATGAACGATATTTTGGGTTTTACATAATGTGCATGCGATTTATGTGAACAAAACGCACTCGCGTTTTGTTTATACATAACGCGCATGCATTTTGTCTCGTTAAATCGCGCTCGCGTTTAGTTTAAATTCAAAAATCTATTCCCTCCAAATGATAAGGCCGAGCCTCCACCCATGCTTTCATGGAATTCCTATGCCTATGTGTCTGCTTTGTACTTTGCTTCGGATTCAACATGCCTGTGCCTTGGAGTATGATAAACCATGGCAAATTCAACATTATATCCATATTTTCAATATGCTCGTGTTTAGCGGTTCGTCTGATTATGCTGCACACATCCATTTTTTATGAGATTTTAGAAACAGATATGGTTTTTTTTGCAGATTCTAAATATGTAAATTTTAACAAGAATACATAATTTTTTCTATTTTTTTCTTATTTATCTTCTGTCATCACTCCTCAACTCAAAAAACACACTGGTAGTGTTTCGTCCATATCTCTTTCGTTTCTCAACCATTTAAAAAAAATTGTATGGTGCAGTAAAGAACACCAACCTCAACATGCTATAAAAAACCCATTTCCAAATAATTGCATTAAGACATTCAAATGTTGCACCCACAATTGACGTACCGTTTTCGAGGTTTGATCTCTTAGATAATTAAAAAAAAATTAAAAAATTTATTTTTATTATTGGAAAAATAGTCGTGCACTAGTCCTATATGTTCTCTATACGTATACCGGTTTTCGTAAGTTTATTCCATCATTTAGACACTCAGACGCTGCACCCACAAAAACATATACCTTATAATTTTTCCAAAAAATAAAAAGTGCCCGTTAAAATTTATCTAACTTTAGATAGTTAACAGCATTTTCAATAGAAAAAAAAATATATTTGGACAGGTCATTCAATTTCCTACATTTCTTGTTTTTTACTGATCGCAAGATTCATTGTGTAGGTGTCTCAAAATATCCATGCAAGTTGATGGATGCCTGTTTTTTCAGTTTTGTATTGCATCTAACGTGCCAAAAGAGACCCTCAACTTCTTGCACACACCCATACAAATTCCTCACATCCCCAGACAGGCCAAATGTCGAAACCTGGTGGTGGAAAAAATCCTGGAAAATGCATTGCCCTCTGAATTCCAAGATTTTCATGTGGTGCGTACTCTCCAGGAAAGCCCCCACTTGGGACAGAATGAAACAAAAAAAGGTGGAAGGCCTAAGAAGATGCCCTATGTGCATGCATAATGAGGAAACCATCCAACACTTATTTTTGGAGTGTCCCTTGTAGAAGAAATCCTGGCCTGAAATCTCACAACACACCAACCTACTCCAACTCTGGATTGGCAATTCACTTGAAGAAACCTGAAAAAAATGGCAAAACTCCCCTCAAAATAGAACTCTTTCAAGCCCTACCTCTCATCCTCATCTAGGGCACTTGGGTAGCCAGAAATAAAGCAATATTCCAAGACAAAACCTCTAGCCCGGAATGCAAAGCCCGTCTCAGCCTGGAAATCCTCTCTCACTTCCCCCAGGAAAATAACCCACCTGCCCCTGCAAGGATCATCAGAGAAGAACAAATAAACAAATCGAAGCCTTGGGCTTACTTCGATGGAGCCTCAAAGGATGGTTTTCGTGAAGGAGGAGCAGTCCTCCATCTATCTGAACAGCACTCCTTTAACATCCAACTGGGATTCGGACATGGCACAAACAATTATGCAGAGCTTCTCACCTTAAAGCTCCTTCTTACATTTGTAAGAGAAAGGAATTGCACCCACATACAAATTTTTGGAGACTCAATGCTAGTCATAAATCAGGTCAATAAAATCCAAATTTGTCACAATTCTTCTCTTAGCAATTTGCTTGACTCACACTCGGCGCATTCTCAACATTTTTGACTCCTTTCAGTGTCAACATGTCTGTAGGGAATGCAACGCCACACCAGGCAATCTCTTAAAAGAAGGCGTAATTCTAGTACATGGTGAGTGGAAGATTACAGAATACACAAACAACACCTTTCAGGCCTTCTACCACAGACCTTGTGTCGAAGGTCCTCAACTAAGCTAAAACAACAACCTCTTTTTCTCTATATTTTGGGAGTTCCAGTTTTTTTTTGCTCTTTTTTGGTGTGATACACAAAATCGATCATGCCATACTTTTCAACAAAAAAACACCTTTTCTTTTCCCCGAAGGCAAAGAGCATATACTCTTTTCTTTTGTAAACACTACAATATTGACAAACATCAAACATGCTTTCTGGAGAAAGAACTTGAAAAACCACTTTCTCCACTATGTAATTTGGTTATCAAATAATTAAATTACTCTTTTTTCCTTAGAAAAACACACACATATAATGGTGATAGATATAAATAAATAAAAATGAATAGAATGAATAATAACAAGATAGACATTATGATTAATTGAAAATATATTATAAACTTTTAATATAAAATATAAAATATCATTAAACTTTATTATAAATTTATAAATTTGCATTTTAATAAATTTGATGTTTTTAAATTCATATTAAACTTTAAATTAAAAAACAAATTAATATATAAAACTAAATAAAATTATACATAAAATTAAAGTTGATATCACATTAGAAAAACATCAATTTTATCATATTATCAAACTTAATCTAATTTTATAAATTTAAACTTCAATAAATTCTAACAAACTTAGACTAATATAAAAATTAAAAAAACCTAATAAAGTAAACACCAATCCATGTAGGAAGTTAACTTATTTCGCAAGGAGAATGGACCCACTTGCACTATCCGGATGGAATAGTGCCACGCGACCCTGCTCTTCGCCTTCTACCAACCTTCACGTTGTTAGTTTTCCATTTGGTCTTAGCATATTTCACCCGTTGTCGAAGACTCTAAATGAATTGAACGCCTACTTTCATTGATGCATTAAACGCGGATTAATATTTCCCATAAATGCCTACCTGTTCGTAAAGATTCTAAATAAATTGAACGCCTACTTTCATTAATGCATTAAACGCGGATTTAGATTTCCCATCAACGGCCAACGCCCAACGCCGAAACGCTGATCTCCCATCAACGCAGAACGCCGAAACGCTGATCTCCTATATTCAACGCCAATTTATATTTCAATTTCTCATATATATCTAATATCAATTGCATCTTACTTGGGTTATCGTCTTTCAAGCAATGGAGTATCATACAGTTCTAATTATAATTCTGCCTCTCGCAGCAGTCTTGCTGTTGTTGATTTTATTTTTCAAAATGAAATGGAGTGATGACCAGTATCCACCGGTGGCTGCCACAATGTTGGATCACATCCTCAATTTTAATCGTTTACATGACTTTCTTTATGATCGTCACAGACGCCTGAAAACATTCAGAATAGCTTATCCTAACTTCAGCCTTGTTTGTACCGTTGATCCTGCAAATGTTGAGCACATCCTCAGATCTAATTTTGCAAACTACATCAAGGTCAGTGAATTCTCTTATGTTATATTTACTTGTTCAATCACATACAATAGTTTGGATATTGTGTCTTATTTTACTTGTTTGTTATGAAAAATCCATTGACAGGGAATGTCCATCCATGATGTGATGGAAGACCTTCTTGGCGATGGTATTTTCAATATTGATGGAGAGCAGTGGCGACTACAACGGAAATTGTCGAGTTTGGAATTCTCTGCCAAAGTATTGAGGGACTTTAGCAGTATTGTTTTCCGAGAGAATGCAGTCAAACTTTCAGAAATTTTACTAAAAGCTTATCGAACAAACCAGACAGCAGAGATGCAGGCATGTTATAATAGTTATAAGTTATATTTCATTATTGTTTTTGCATATAACCGTTTTCACCAGCTAGAATTATATCTATTGTTTTTCCTTGTTCATCTGGCATAGTACGGAATAATAGTAGGGATTGACAGGAATGATTCTCTCTCCCCCTCTAATTATAGGGTCTGTTTCTGAGATCAACGATGGATGCAATATGCAAATTAGGGTTCGGAATAGAGGTGAACAGCTTATCAAATACCGACTCTGGACCAGAGGCTTCTTTTGCAAACGCTTTTGAAACTGTGAATACTACGCTTTTTGGGCGTCATTTTGATCCTGCTTGGAAGTTAAAACGATACTTCAATATAGGATCCGAGTTCACCATAAAAGAAAGCATCAAAATAGTGGATGATTTTGTCTACAATGTCATTCAGACCAGAAGACACGAGATCTCTCTCCGAAATAACTATGTAAGATAACCCACAATTAATTGAACGTTTGATTTGTTTTTTTCACATTTCTACCCTCTCTTCCAGTGCTGGTACTCATGTCAGGCCTGTTTATCTTCAAAATATTTACAGGAAAAGCCAGATCTACTGTCTCGTTTTATGGCAGCAACAGAGAAAAATACAGAGAAAAACTCTGACAAATATCTCAGAGATATTGTCATGAATTTTATGATAGCTGGGCGGGACACAAGTGCAATTACTCTTTCTTGGTTCTTTCATTTGCTTTGCCAGAATCCAGACGTCGAAAAAAGGCTTCTCCAAGAGATCAAGGACGTTGTCAAGGCCGAGATTGAATGTGTGTCTGTGGAAGAATCTATAAGTTTGTTCGCTGACAGCCTAACACTTACAATGCTGGATAAGATGCATTATCTTCATGCAGCTTTGACAGAGACTTTGCGCCTGTATCCCCCTATTCCTGTGGTAAGTCACTTCATGCAGCTTCAGGTATTTAGCCGGTAGTCTCAACTTGCTAGTTCAGATTTGATGGTGCAAAAGTCAATCGACACATGGTCTTTGTTCATTTTGTGTAAGTTTTTAACTATCAAAGAATATTAATTTGCAGGATGGAAAGTATGCGGTTTCGGATGATACCCTACCAGATGGATACAAAATAAAGAAAGGTCATATAGTAAGCTATGTGCCTTATTCTATGGGCAGAATGAAATACCTCTGGGGAACCGATGCTCACGATTTTAAGCCCGAGAGATGGCTTAATCAGAGTGGAGTATTTCAGCCCGAATCGCCATTCAAGTTCACTGCATTTCAAGTAAGTAATCTAAACGTGGTAGTGAATCATTTAACGTGATAACAAGTATTTTGAAATTGATAAGGTGTGATATGTATATATATGGTTGGTTTGCAGGCTGGACCACGCATATGTCTTGGCAAAGAGTTTGCATACATGCAAATGAAGACTGTTGTTGCCGTCCTCGTTCGGTTCTTCAAATTTGAGGCTGTCGAAGCTGAAGAAGTGAGGTATCGTCCCGCTCTTACACTCCTTATGAGTGGGAATGGGCTAAAGCTTCGGATCAAGCCTCGATGCGATGGCTGAGCGCGGTTTCAAATCGCGATAAGGCATACGGAGTTTCAATCAGTCGTAAACCTTAAATTAGATTATCCAGAAAGGCACTGAATGTGCCCGCTTTAAACTGAAATCACAACGTGCAGTTCCGTTCACCAAATATTCGTGTTTGTTGTAGATAGTAAGTTAATGATTATGGACGGTATCTTGGGCAAATCGAGATCATTGAGTAAAGTTGAAAAGATCAATGAGTAAGTTGAAATGGTTGTAAACTCATGGTTTTTTTTTTTAAAATTTTTAAAATTGTCAATGGTTCTTGTTTTGTGGATGCATGTAGAGTATTAAATGGGTTGTTAACACAATAACTTCGCAAAAGTTACAGGGTGTGTGCAAGAAGTTGATGGTTTTTTTTGGCACGTTAGATGCAATACAAAACTGAAAAAACGGACATCCATCAACTTGCATGGATATTTTGAGACACTTACACAATGAATCTTGTGATCAGTAAAAAACAAAAAATGTAGGAAATTGAATGACCTTTCCAAATATATATATTTTTTCTATTGAAAATGTTGTTAACTATCTAAAGTTAGATAAATTTTAACGGGCACTTTTTATTTTATTTTTGTAAAGGTATATGTTTTTGTGGGTGCAGCGTCTCAGTGTCTAAATGATGGAATAAACTTACGAAAACCTGTATACATATAGAGAACATATAGGACTAGTGCATGACTATTTTTCCAATAATAAAAATAAATTTTTTTTTTTTTTAATTATCTAAGAGATCAAACCTCGAAAATAGTACATCATTTGTGGGTGCAGCATTTGAATGTCTTAATGCAATTATTTGGAAATGGGTTTTTATAACATGTAGAGATTGGTGTTCTTTAGTGCACCATACAATTTTTTTCACTACCATTGTGTTTTTTGAGTTGAGGAGTGATGACAGAAGATAAATAAGAAAAAAATAGAAAAAATTATGTATTCTTGTTAAAATTTACATATTTAGAATCTGCAAAAAAAACCATATCTGTTTCTAAAACCTCATAAAAAATGGAGGTGTGCAGCATAATCACACGAACCGCTAAACACGAGCATATTGAAAATTTGGATATAATGTTGAATTAGCCATGGTTGATCATACTTCAAGGCACAGTCATGTTGAATCCGAAGCAAAGTACAATGCAGACACATAGGCATAGGAATTCCACAAAAGCATGGGTGGAGGCGAGGCTCGGCCTTTAATTTTATGTACAAAGAAAACGCGTGCACATAAGCGTGGGCGTTATGTGAATTACAATTTCTTCAATAATAATAATAAAAAATGAATTATTAAATAATATATGTATATATAATCTCACCTACCCTTAGGGTTAAAAAACATCCATCCCATAATAAGTTGTCTGGGTGAAAAACATGCATTACATAATAAGGCCCCCGCCTTGATTTTGTTATTAACTTTGTTCGGTTTTATAAGTTATTAGTTTAAATATTTTTTAAATTTTCTTTAAAAAAAATTATTAATTAGTCTTTTAATTATAATAAATTAAATTAATTGTAATAAATTAAATTAATAATAAAATATCAAAGATATTCATAAAATTTATATATTTTAACATATAATTGCTTATAAATTAAATAATAAAAATGATAATTCAAAATTAGGAAAATTAGGATCTAACGCTAATAAATTAACTACTAAAAAATAATAATTCAAAATTAAAATGTTATTGCAAATAAATCAACCAATAAAAAATAATAATGTAAGATTAAGATGTTATTTTAAAATAAGTTTTGGGTTTAATTTTTTAAGGAAGTTTTAGGAAATCTAAGACAACAACTTTGCAAACTTGATATTATATTATTAGTTAAAAAATTATATGTATTTTAAAATTACATATTAAAATTTTACAAAATTGTAAAATAAAATTGGTTTATAAAAGTAAATAATAACATTTTGTTGAATATAGAGATTCAAGCTTAAAGGAAGAAATTTTCCACAACTCAACAAGGTTCAATTCCAATGAGGGGTGAACATAGAGCCATGGGGCACCTTGAGGTAGTGATGATCTAGTGACTCATGGAGACATGAGTGGATCCATGTCCTCCTCCTTAGGGATGAGCTAGTTGGGGGGAGACACCCAAAATCCAACCACTTAAGGTTGGTATTAGGGTTGGTGTAGCTTAAATACCTATAATCATGATTTCTTAGACCAAAAGCCACTCTCACAAATAAAAAATTATAGTAACCAAAAAAATATGGGTGTCAACTTGATCATCATCATCATCATCATCATCATTAACATGATCATCATCTTCAACTTCATGATCATCATCATCACCATCAACATAATGAACATCATCATCACCTTCCTCATCATCTTCATCATCATCACCATTGTCATCATCATCATCATCATCATCATAAACATGATTATCATCTTCGTTATCTTCATATTCATCTTCTTCATCATCATCATCATCATCACCTTCCTCCTCATCATCATCATCCCCATCGCCATCATCATTATCATCATCCTCATCCTCATCTTCATCTTCAGCTTCATCATCACCATCATCATCATCATCATCATCAACATGGTCATCATCATCACCATCAACATCATGAACATCATCATCACCATCGTCGTCATCATCATCATGAACATCATCGTCATCACCATCGTTTTCATCCTCCTCCTCCTCCTCATCATCATCATCATCACCTTCCTCATCATCAACATCATCATCACCATCATCATCAGCAGCAACATCGCCATGATCATCATTATCATCTTCATCGTGTTCATCTTCATCATCATCATCATCATCATCACCATCATCAACATGATCATCATCATCACCATCAACATCATCACCATCATCATCATCATCATCATCACCATCAACATCATGATCATCATCATCATCATCATCCTCATCATCATCATCACCTTCATCATCATTCATCATCACCATCATCCTCATCATCATCACCATCATCATCATCATCATCATCAACATCATGAACATCCTCATCATCATCATCACCATCAACATCATGAACATCACCATCATCATCCTCATCATCATCATCACCTTCATCATCGTCATCATCATCATCATCATTCATCATCACCATCATCATCACCCCCATCGCCATGATTGTTATCATCATCCTCATCCTCATCATCCCCATCATCACCATCATCATCATCAACATCATCATCACCATCGTCATCACCATCAACATCATCAACATCATCATCATTCATCATCCTCATCCTCATAATCATTATCACCATCACCATAATGAACATTATCATCATCATTCTCATCGTCATCACCTTCATCATAATCATCACCCTCATCATCATCATCTCCAACAACATCATGAACATCATCATCATCATCCTCATCCTCATCATCATCATCACCATCACCATCACCATCAACATCATCTTCATCTTCTTCATCATCATCATGTTCATCACCTTCATCATCACCATCATCATAATCATCATCATCATCACCTTCATCATCATCATCATCATCATCACCTTCATCATCATCATCACCATTGCCATCATCATCATCATCATCACCATTGCCATCATCATCATCATCACCATGATCATCATCAACATCATCAACATCATCATCATCATCCTCATCATCATCCTCATCATCCTCATCATCATCATCATCATGAGTATCATCATCATCATCATCATCATGATCAACATCATGAACATCATCATCATCATCCTCATCATCATCATCACCTTCATCATCACCATCATCCTCATCATCATCACCATCAACATCATCATCATCATCCTCATCATCATCCTCATTATCAACATCATGAACATCATGAATATCATCATCATCCTCATCGTCATCATCACCATCAACATCGAACATCATCATCATCATCCTCATCATCATCACCACCTTCATCATCGTCATCACCATCATCATCATTCATCATCACCATCATCATCACCCCCATTGCCATCATCATTATCATCATCCTCATCCTCATCATCCTCATCCTCATCGTCATCTTCAGCTTCATCATCACCATCATCATCACCATCATCATCAACATGATCATCATCATCACCATCAACATCATGAACATCATCATCACCATCAACATCATGAACATCATCATCACCATCGTCGTCATCATCATCATGAACATCATTGTCATCACCATCGTTGTCATCATCATCATCCTCCTCCTCATCATCATCATCACCTTCCTCATCATCACCATCATCATCGCCATCATCATCATCATCAACATTGCCATGATCATCATTATCATCTTCATCATGTTCATCTTCACCATCATCACCTTCATCATCACCATCATCATCATCATCATCATCATCACCATTGCCATCATTGCCATCATCATCATCATCAACATTATCACCAACGTCGTCATTGTCATCATCATCACCATCATCATCACCTTCATCATCCTTATCATAATCATCACCATCAACATCATGAACATCATCATCATCATCCTCATCATCATCATCACCATCATCTTCATCATCTTCATCATCATCATCATCATCACCATCATCACCTTCATCATCACCATCGTCGTCATCATCATGATCACCATTGCCATCATTGCCATCATCATCATCATCACCATCAACATCATGAACATCATCATCATCATCCTCATCATCATCATCATCATCACCATCAACATCATCAACATTATCATCATTCATCATCCTCATCCTCATCCTCAACATCATCAACATTATCATCATCATCATCCTCATCCTCATCATCATCATCACCTTCATCATCATCATCATCACCATGATCAACATGATCATCATCAACATCATCAACATCATCATCATCATCATCAACATCATGAACATCATCATCATCATCATCATCGCCATCAACATCATGAACATCATCATCATCATCCTCATCATCAACATCACCTTCATCATCATCATCTTCATCACCATCATCAACATGATCATCATCATCACCATCAACAACATCATCATCATCATCAACATCATGAACATCATCATCATCATCACCATCAACATCATGAACATCATCATCATCATCCTCATCATCATCATCACCTTCATCATCGTCATCATCATCATCATCATTCATCATCACCATCAACATTGTGAACATCATCATCATCATCCTCATCTTCACCATGTTCATCTTCATCATCCTCATCTTCACCATCATCACCTTCATCATCACCATCGTCATCATCATCATCACCATTGCCATCATTGCCATCATCATCATCATCAACATTATCACCATCGTCGTCATTGTCATCATCATCACCATCATAATCACCTTCATCATCCTTATCATAATCATCACCATCAACATCATGAACATCATCATCATCATCACCATCATCTTCATCATCATCATCATCATCACCATCATCACCTTCATCATCACCATCGTCATCATCATCATGATAGCCATTGCCATCATTGCCATCATCATCGTCATCACCATCAACATCATGAACATCATCATCATCATCATCCTCATCATCATCACCATCAACATCATGAACATCATCATCATCACCAGCAACATCATCGTCATTCATCATCCTCATCCTCATAATCATCATCATCATCCTCATCCTCATCATCATCATCACCTTCATCATCATCATCATCATCACCATCATCAACATGATCATCATCATCACCATCAACATCATCAACATCATCATCATCATCATCAACATCATGAACATCATCATCATCATCATCACCATCAACATCATGAACATCATCATCATCATCATCCTCATCACCTTCATCATCATCATCATCATCACCATCATAAACATGATCATCATCATCACCATCAACATCATCAACATCATCATCATCATCATGAACATCATGAACATCATCATCATCACCATCAACATCATGAACATCATCATCATCATCCTTATCATCATCATCACCTTCGTCATCCTCATCCTCATCATCATCATTCATCATCATTCATCATCACCGTCATCCTCATCATCATCACCATCAACATCATCATCATCATCAACATCATCAACATCATCATCATCCTCATCATCATCCTCATCACCATCAACATTGTGAACATCATCATCATCATCCTCATCATCATCCTCGTCATCATCATCCTCATCATCAACATCATGAACATCATGAACATCATCATCTTCCTCATCATCATCATCACCATCAACATCATAAACATCATCATCATCATCCTCATCATCATCATCACCTTCATCATCATCATCATCCTCATCATTATCATCACCGTC
>LPNX011017636.1:62954-102000 GCA_001517045.1 Pseudotsuga menziesii | reverse complement strand
ATAAGGTTGTATATGTAAATGACATGTCTCATAGGAAACATATCAAAGATAAAGTGGTCATGCCTATTCAACATTTTAATTTAAAAGCGATGTTTAAAAAAAATAGAATTATAGAATTAGAGTATTTATCATATAAGTAATATTTTGAATTTATATAAAAGAATGGTGACAAAGAGATAGAATAATCATTGTAATAATATTAATAATAAGATTATTTTTTAAATACACTTGTTTTTAGATGAAATAGTTATTTTTTCTTTTATGCTCATGATATTATTCTTCTGATAATGTATTTCTAAGATATCTTTATAAGAAATTAACAATTTTTAAGGATATATGTTCTAATATAGGCATGATTGTTAAATCCCCAAAAAAACAAAACTTATGATTATGAAGTCCAAGAAGGACATTGATGCTAATTTTATATATGGCAATAGAAACTTGGAGGAAGTGACTTCTTATAAATCTCTTAGAATTGATATCCATCACAAGCTCAATTGCAACTATAACATTGAAAAAATGATTAATGGAGGGTGGAAATCTTACTTTGGTATTGGATATATTTGTAAATTGATAAAACTTGTAACTGAGATAAAAATAAGTTCCTATTTGAAACTCCTGTCACCCCATTATCTCATACACCTATAAAGTTTTGGGTTGTAACATCTCTAGATAACAAATACATAAGTGTTTTATAACCTATAGCCTAAAAATTAAAAGCAATAACCCCTATCATATTCTCCTTACAAAAGTAAGGATCTCCCCCACAGAGAGCATGTAACAACTAAAAAAAAAATATAAATAAAAAAATTGTTACAGAGTGTTTAGATCTATTTAATACCTAACTTGGCTTCACAATAGATTTTAGGAAACTATTATAAACCCTACATTCTATTAACAATCCTAGGACTTAGGCTCTAACAAAAATCTATAAAATTGATACTTAACAATTCGAAATATGTTCACTACATAAAAGAATTCATATGACACTACACTAGGATACGGTTTCTAGGTCTTATAATAAATTAATTACTTTCAAATGTTGATATGTAATGTTTTCCTTCTTGTAAGTTACATTTTATGTGCTTATCTTGTTTTACCATAAATGTGGATTCATCATGTTTTAATATTTTTCTTACAAACCCTATTTCGATGCTAGGGTTACATGGTTATAGGTCTTACTTAGCTTATGTAAGCTAATGCATTGTTTAACCTTGTAATATTGCAGGTTTATCCAATGCCAAGGATTAACCCCCCTGCATTCCAAGTCCTAAGTTGGGCTCACACCAAATACATTGTCTAAGTTTCAAAAATTTAAGATGTGCTTAAATCAAGTGTCAATAGAAGTCCCAACAAGAAGCATATGGTCTAAACCTTATGCAATTATGTGTTCCAAACAAACTAAGAGCCAAAGTGACAAGCACTAAGGTAATATTAAAGTGTCTAAGGGAAAAATAACGACATCACTCTAAAACTATAGAGATTGTGTACAAAAAATATGAAACCACGTGGAGGTAGGTTAAAGAAATAAGGATCTCATGTGAAGGTGGTGCCATCCATCTGTAAAAAGAGTTAAACCCTAACGAAAATACAAAGGGGTTTAAAATTTTGTGTATTCTTCTGCGTTGTGCACTAGTGAGGCGAGACGAGAGCGCTCAGACCTTCCAGCAATGGTATGCCAATGACCACATGGCCCTTCATACAAAACTATGAATGATTTCATCACTACACCAATGGTATTCAACTCTATGCCTCAACCCTTTGTAGAGAAATCATCACCAAGGGTAAGTTTTCTCCTTTTCCCTATTCGTTTTCAGTTTGCTACAATTTATTTTATAATGTTGAAACCATGAATTTAACCTTTGTTTGTTGTTTTACTAACAGGAGGTTCCATTTCTTGTTTTTTGATGAAACTGGCTTGAAGGAGAGAGCTCGGGTCAAGGGTACCAACGTTGAAGGGTTCTGGTAAGACCTAAAATCCTTGAACCCTACGATCTTTGACAGTGTGAAATGATATCGAAAATTTGGAACATAGTTCCTATTTTTGGTCTGGATTCAGTTGGATGATACAAGGTTGCCTCTACGACGTTAATGAAAGAAATGAAAAGTTGTTTTAGATGCCTTCGGGATATACTAGGGTTTATATTTAAAAAACCCCCTTTTTTATTACAAACCATGGAGTCTGCATGGGAAATTTTTTGACCGTAGTTTTTGTAAAAGGAAATTGAAACTATTACTGTAAGATTTTAGCAAGGTTTATGGGAAAACAGTTTCTGCATTTTCGCTTCTAGTTTTTTAAACTTCGTAATTGCTTTGTATAATTGGTATTATTTTTTAATAGCACTACTCTGGTTATTTTGTTTATTAATATGTGAAGAAAATACTTTCTCTTGTTGAGAACATAGTTGTCATTGATGTGAAAGGAGGTCACAAATAACAAAGGAATAACCAATAGACATGTAGCAGGATGAAATCAGTAAAAGACAAAGGATCCATTACATGGATTATCATTGATGTCAAAGGAGTTCAACAATGACAAAGAAAAATCAATAACAAGGTTGTTGACAAGGGAAAATCAGTAACAGGGTCGATGACAGGAGAAAGATCTGCAAAGAAAGTAGTGGAAGATCCATAGATCAGAACTGAAGATTCATAGATCAGACAAATTTATGGATGGAACTTAAATTCTCAAAGTGGAGTTTCAAATGTGATAAACAGATATACCTCATCCATGTGATTTGAGATATTGTGGTGGGGATCGAAGGTGGTTGAATATCAATAACCAAGGTAAATTTGGTTGATTTAATAGCGAGTCAAAAAAAAAGGACGATGAGTTGCAAAATCTGAATCCAATCATTGGGAATATGATTGAGATCAACGGATAACGTTGATGATTGAAACAGATCAATGGTCATCAACGATTTCACTGGGAGAAGTTGTGCATTCTAATAAAGATTTGATGTGCACAAAATTTATGTGAAAATCGCTTCATATTATTTGAAGTCCACTGTTGATTAGTGGGGATCCTGATTCGACAAAGGTAAAGACATTTCGCTGGGTAAACTGATAGGTGGTTCATTAGAGGAATTTTGGGGTATAAAATGGGCCTCCTAAGGAAAATAATAAAATAATAGTTAAAATAATAAAATAATAGTTAAAATAATAAAATAATATTGATTAATTTTGGAGGAAGAAAGAAAAAAACTACTTTTTGTGTTCGTATTTTCGACATATCTCCCTGTGTTTTTACTCAAATTTTGATCGGGAGAGGTCGTTGGATGTGGAATTTGATTCCGCATCCAACGAGTACCCACACTGCATACTTTTGATGGACCCCGCTACTCCAAAAACAAGAAATACCTGAAAAAACATAATGATCATCACGTTTTTTCAGGTATTTCTTGTTTTTGGGGTAGTGAGGTCCATCAAAAGTATCCAGTGTGGGTACTTGTTGGATGCGGAATCAAATTCCGCAACCAACGAGCTCTCCCGATCGAAATTTGAGTAAAAACACAATGAGATATGTCAAAAATACGAACAAAAAAAGTAGTGTTTTTTAATGACAAATATGTCAATTCAACCATTATGGTTGACTTATTTTATTGAAATTCTATTGGTTCTTGAATTCCAACTCACAAAAAATTATTTTGGCACGTTTTCTTATAAGGCCCATTTTAGACCCCAAATTTCCTCTAATGTAATAAGGGCTAATGATTGTGAAATATCCATCAAATATAGTTTAATTCATTTGGAGTACACTGTTGATCTGACCAGATCTAGATCCGATGACCCTCAAGGGATTTCACTGATTTAACTAGTAAGCTAGTTAACGTTATGATGGTAACGAAATTCCATTTACAATGAAAACTTGGATGGTCAGGATTGAATCCGCAAGGAAATATATGGTGGGGAATAATTTCCGCACAAAGAAATGTGAGGATTTGCAATGCACATCAAATCGTAGATCGACAGCTAGGAGTGAACCCACAAAGAAATCAACGGTTCAAAATAAAAGTGGAAGGCATAGAATCAAAAAAGACTTTGGGAAATTTCACAGTTCCACTACCCGAAATCCAGAAGATCAACGGTCCAGAAAAAATCCACATAAGATCGACATTGTAGAAGAAAATTGGCGGAAAGTGGAAATCTAAAAATGACATGTTGAGATTTAAGTCATAAACCTGTAATCCGCAATCCAGAATATCAGTGGTTAGGATAGAACTCGAACACGATCGATGGTGCAGAAAGATTGGTTTGGAAAGAGAAAATCATGGAATGATATTTGGAAAAAGTCACATAGACGATATCCACTTTTTATCTCAGATCTACGATAAGGAAAAATCCTGAAATGAGATCAATGGCTCCGGATGATTTCAGAAATAGAGATTGTAGAAGAACACGACTAGAATATTAAACTGTAAATCGATTAGCAGAGAATTGTTTTAGTTATTTTGTAGAATCACAATGGAGGTAGATGAATCGTTGGCTCAGTTTTAGAACGAGGAATTGACTAATCATGAAGAGGAACGATCAAATACTGAAATGGTGCAATGGTGAAGAGATGCGTCTGTTGGAAACATGAAGGTATTTTTCAATAGAATAGTTGAAGGAATGAAATTGTCTCTATGATTATGAATGACAGATTCCAAAAAGTGAATATGATACTGATAAAAAATATTCCACGGTGGCAGGGTGGCGCTAGGGCAGGCTATAACTCTGCAAAGGGTGTCGTAGCATCCTTCTCTATTGGAGCAGACAGAAACCCTGGGTGTTGTAGCATCCTTGTGTGTTGGAGCACACAGAAACCCCGAGTGTTGTAGCATCCTTTTCTGTTGAAGCAGGACAAAATCCATGGTGTTGGTGTATCCTTTCTGTAGCAATCATATAAAGAAATTTTGTAAATTCATCTTATTAATGAGTTTGAATTGGTGGTTTTATCTTTGAAGTTTCCATGATAAAATTTGTATCTTAACCTGTTTGATTCATTATGTGTTTTGTTATTTTTGGAAGGAAAAGACAATACTGATTCACCCCCCCCCTCTCATTATTGTGGGATAATCCAACAATTGGTATAAGAGAAGGTTCCTTCACTACAATTTAGCCACTAGAAGGTAGATCCTATTTAAAAACCACTATGGATCAACAAGAAGGTTTAGCTACCAACATACCTACATTATTCATGGGAGAAAATTATACATACTGGAGTGTGATAATGAAGTGTCATTTGATGTCGCTTGGATGGAAGGTTTGGGAAGCAATTGAGAAAGAGTATAAAATAGATGACCAAGCACCTACAAACCTAGAGGAACTAGGCCAATATGAAGGTAATTCCAAATCCCTAAATGCAATCCTGAGTGGGTTGAAAAACTCTGTATTTACAAAAGTTATGCGATGCAAGATTGCCAAAGAAGCCCGGGATAAGTTAAAAATTATCTATGAAGGAGCATATAAAGTCAAAGATTCCAAGATTTAAACATATAAAGGGAAGTTTGAGAGCCTTAAAATGAAAGAAGAATAAAATATTAGGGAATACCTTCTAAGAGTAGATGAGGTTGTTAATGTTGTTAGAGGTATTGGAGGAAAATTAAAAGAGAGAGAAGTTGTGAGCAAGGTACTAAGAACTTTTCCAATGATATATGACTCAAAAGTATCCACCCTAGAAGAACGAGATGATGTTGACCATGTGACAATAGATGAACTACATGGAATTATCACTGCATATGAGATGGGAACAAGCATAAATGAATCCTCAAGAAAAGAATCAACATTTAAATCCTCATCCAAAAATCAATCAAAGAACCTAGATGGTGAGGAAGCTCTTTTTATTAAAAAACTTGAGAAGGGTACTGGAAAATATAAAGGAAAGGTACCCCTAAAATGTTTTAACCATGGAAGAATTGGACATTTTGCTTCAAAATGTACTTACCCTAAACAAGATGATAGTGGTGAAAGAGAAACCTCAAAATTCAAAAAGAGTAAAACATGAAACAAGAAGAAGTCCTATGAGAAAAAGAAAATTCTCTACACCATGGAAGATAGTGAAGATGAAGATACAAGTGAAGATGAGGAAATTGAAATTCTATTCGTGGGTCTAGATACTCAATCTTCAAATAGTGTAATTTGTCTAGAAGACAAATTAGACTTAATAGATGAACTTGTTAGCACTTTTGAAGAACTTGAGAAATGCATGAAAAAGAACAAAACGTCAAGTCATATCATTAGTGAGTTGGAAGCTCAACTTCTAGATGCCATAAGGATTGAGGAGGAACTAAACCTGCAGCTCAAAGGAAGAATAAAAGAATCTTAGAGACTTGAAGAAAGGTGATTCCATGAAGGTGGGTAACACTTTTTGGCCAAATTTGCTGATGAAAACCTAATTTTTTACTTATGTGCTTGTTAGAATAATCAACCCATAGTTTACTACCTTAGACATTAATTTAATTATTTTTGTCTTATTAGTCTAGTTCATGTGTCCCACCTTGTGCAAGTTGTCTTTTACCTATCCATAGTGGTCAAACTTGCCTTATTTGACTCATGTAGCACTTGGGAAACCTCAAGGAATCAATTCTTCTTTATTCCTGGCCTCCTACGCGCCCTTCTACTTTTTCTGCTTTATTGCCTGCTTTTTCAGTGTTTTAAGGCAAATGGAAAAGCTAGACTAGGTGAGGTGAACTAGTTTTTTGTCCTCTTCATCCTCCACTCTTTTCTCCTTGGAAAAGAATGTATGAGTTGTCATTCCATCACTCTTTAGCTTGCCTAAGCCATTTTTCTAATTCGTGAGCTCCATGACAGATTTAGGATCGGATTTTTACACCTATGGGGGATTTGCTTAATTTTAGTAAGCCTGCTTTATGCTAGATTCGAATTTCTCCTCATGCATTCGAATCCCTGATGTATTTTATTTATTCAGCAACCTATTATGTTATAGGGTTGGCTATTGTACACTGATTTAATACAGTTTAGTGTTCAGCTCCAATTTCAGTCTCTTTTGTGAGTGATTTTGCATGATCAATTGTTAATTGTTGTGAGTAAAATTAATCTATCACTGGGTTCAATTTCCACATGGTATCAGATCCATTGTAGATCAATTTCTCTCCTTCAAAATTATTTTGCAGGTTCGACATCAGTGACTGGGAGCCTTCTATTGACAGTCGGGACAGATTTTCTAAGCTATGGATCAATCACAGAAAACTATCTTGACTCCCTTCAATTTATTTGAATGTAAAGCAGAGATGGAGATACTATTGAGAGCGAAAGGCCTCTACAGGGTGACTATGGCAACATAAGCAGAGCCCAATGTAG
Source organism: Pseudotsuga menziesii (assembly GCA_001517045.1). Lineage (NCBI taxonomy): Eukaryota > Viridiplantae > Streptophyta > Pinopsida > Pinales > Pinaceae > Pseudotsuga > Pseudotsuga menziesii. Next base: position 94,698 of record LPNX011017636.1, on the reverse strand, counting down.
CTGCAGAGAAGATAAAATGGCACAACATGAGGGATGAGGCCTATGGTCTCCTGTGTCTAAGTATTTCCAGAGACCTCCTTTTCCATCTTGATGGATTAACATCACCGAATGAAGTATGGGAGAATCTTGCTGATCTTTTTGGAAATATAGATGAGATGAGGGGACATCAAATCGAAAATGAGCTGATTTCTCTGAGTCCAAATAGCTTTGAATCCCTGCAGCTATATTTTTCTAAGTTCAAAGCACTTGTTTTGCAGCTAAAACAGTGTGGGATAGAAAAGAAGGATGATAAGCTCATCCTGGCCATTATCTCAAAGCTAGGCCCTAACTATTCAGTGTTTGTTTCGACCTTCTATGCCACAAAACTGATAGCTCGAACCTGGAAGATGCCTAGCCTTGTAGATTTCATGGAATCTCTCACACAAGAACATGATAAGCTGGTGATGATGGGCACCATCAAACCATCCAAAGATCAAGCTCTGATTTTTGGAGATTCGAAGGTGGATTCAAAAAGCAAAAAGAAAGCTAAAAAGCCACCTGAGCAAAAGAGAGACAAGAAACAGTCTCCGGAGGAGCCACAAGGTTCCAAGAAGAACTACCAGAAGAAGAAAAACAAAGGTGAAATGAGCAAGTGCGCATACTGCAATAAAGGAAATCACACTAAAATCTCTTGTATGAAGAAGTAAATAGACATGCTGACCCAAATCCTGGAGAAGAATGGTATCTCCCTTCCAGACAGCTCAAAGAAGAGAGAAGGAGGATCAAGTTCAGATGACAGAGAGAGAGTTCATGCATTGGTTGTTGGCACATCAAGCTCACCCAGTTTTATCATTGATTCTGGAGCTTCAAGACACATGGTTTCGATCAAGGAGGCATTCTCCTCACTTGACATGTCGAAAGGACCACCTATAGTACTGGGAGATGACTCTCTCACTGAAAGTTTGGGCAAAGGGAGGATTGATCTTGATCATGGTCAGTTCAACAATGTGTTGTATGTGCCTGGACTTGCCTCCAACCTCTCGTCAGTGTACCAAATGACCCACACTGGGTCTCTTAAGAAAGACATATTCTCCCCTGATTAATTTGAGATCACAGAGATCTCAAGTGGTAGAGTCATTGCAAAAGGAGTTGTGAATCATGCTCAGAAGGTATACATGTTCTCACACTTCCTACCCTACTCAAACCCCTCTGCTCTTCTGATTCATGCTAATGAAGCAAGCAAGATTTGGCATGAAATATTTTTCCACCTAAATTAAAAGTATCTTTCTGATCTTAGTGAAAAAGAGATGGTCATAGGGTTTCCCAAGATAAAATTTTCCAAAGGAGTCTGCCAAGGTTGTATCCTAGGAAAACACCCAGAGCATAAATTTGAGAGAGCTAGTCATGAGAGAACCTCTGCACCCCTCGAGCTGATCCATAGTGATGTTGCTAGCCCATTCCCTCATATGTCCATGAGTCAGGCCAAATATGCATTGAATTTCATAGATGAATTTTCCAGGTATTGCTGGGTTTACTTCCTGAAACACAAGTCTGAAGTTTTTGGCCTATTCAAAGTCTTTAAGGCTTTGGTTGAGAACCAGTCTGGAAGGAAACTCAAGGTCCTTAGATTTGAAAATGGTGGTGAGTATGTCAAGTCTAAGTTTATTAATTATTGTGCAGATGTAGGTATTTAGATGCAGCATTCTATCCCTTACACACCACAACAAAATGGTGTTGCTGAGAGGAAGAACAGATCACTGAAGGAGATGGCAACATGCATGATGGAGGCCAAAAATTTGCCACCAAAGTACTGGGACGAAGCTATCAACTGTGCATCCTATATTCAAAATAGGGTGCCTCATAAATAGCTTGATGGTATGACTCCCTTCGAAGCATGGAGTGGGCACAAGCCAGATGTGACCCATTTCAGGATTTTTGGCTCAAAGGCTTGGGCTAGAATTCCAACAGAGAAGAGGAAGGATTTGCAGCCCCAAAGCCAAGAGTGTCTTTTTGTTGGATACTCTACAGATTCAAAAGGGTACAAACTGATAAATTTGAGCACAAACAAAGCCTTCATCGAAAGGTGTGTTCAGTTTGAAGAAGAACCCCCTGCAGTAGTGGAAGTTGGAGAAGCCTCTTCTCCACCTGAACCTCAGGAAGTAAGTAAAGAGTTTGTTGAACATGCTGATTCTGATTTTTCTGATGGAGATGAGTTTGTTGCAGACCCTAACAGCCCTACAAGGCCAAAATGGGCATCCAAGACACTACATGCAGCAGGAGAGCTAGCTGGGGATCCCAATGACCCAAGGAGGACTAGATCTCAATTTGAGAGTGGTATATGCATGAAGGATCCAATGTTTGCTTAAAAATTCTATTTGATGGTGGATTCTGATCCTCAAACATATGAAGAAGCAGCAGGAGATCCAAGATGGAAAACCACCATGAAGGAGGAGTTCAGCTCACTTCAGAAGAGCAACACATGGGAGCTAGTGGATCTTCCCCCAGGGAGAAAGTTAGTCCAGTGTAAGTGGGTCTATAAGACCAAATTTGCTGCTGATGGTTCACCACTAAAGTAAAAGGCCAAATTGGTAGCCAAGGGCTACTAACAAGTTCATGGCATAGATTACAATGAGACCTTTTCCCCAATGGCAAAGATGGATTCCATCAGGCTAGCCTTAGCCATTGCAGCCTCAAGGCAATGGGAGGTACATCACATCAATGTAAAATGTGCCTTCCTGAATGGAGATCTCATTGAAGAGATATATATGCAGCAGCCTCAAGGTTTTGCTACTAACCCTTCTCTTGTGTGCAGGTTGAGAAAGTCATTGTATGGGCTAAAGCAAGGCCCTAGGGCTTGGTATGCCAAGATTGATAGCTTCTTGCTATCACTAAATTTTGTTCGGTGCAAATAAGATCCAAATGTCTATTTGAAGTTAGTTAATGGTTCATTAATGATCATTGTGTTATATGTTGATGACCTCCTCATTACAGGAAGCTCAAAGGATGAGATTGCTTCCTTAAAGGGTGCTATGAACCAAGCCTTCTCCATGATAGATTTGGGGCTCTTAAGTCAATTTTTGGGGCTTGAGATTGCTCAAAACAAAGATGGAATCAAGGTGCACCAGTCCAAATATGAATTGGACTTGCTGAAAAAATTCAGAATGAAGGATTGAAAAGCAAGCAAAACTCCTTTCCTTTGAGGAGTGAAGCTGGAAGAAGCTGATTCTTCACCTATGGTAAACAATACACTGTATAGGAAATTGATTGGATGTTTGTTGTATCTGACACATACTAGACCTGATATTTCTTATGCAGTAAGTGTGGCTTCTAGATACATGGATCAGCCTCATGAGATCCATTGGAAAGCAGCCAAAAGGATCCTTAACTTTGTTCAGGGAACAAGGACACATGTGATCTTCTATAAAGCAAAATATGATCTTGATTTGATTGGATTTACTGATAGTGATTGGGTAGGTGATAGCACAGACAGAAATTCCACATCAAGATATGTGTTCATGCTTGCAAAATGGCTAATCAGCTGGTCAAGCAAGAAACATAGTGCCATTGCACTCTCATCTACAGAAGCAGAGTACAGAGGAGTTGTTAATGTAGCAACTCAATGTTTATGGTTGGAGGGTTTACTTGGAGAGTGTGGTTTCGAATCAGAGTACTCAACTACCATCTACTATGATAACCAGAGTACCATTCGAATCTGCAAAGATCCAGTTCAGAAGCAGAGAACCAAACACATTGAGATTCATATGCACTACATCAGAGAGCTTGTGCATGATGGCACCATTCACCTACTCTTCTGTTCATCTTCAGAACAAGTAGCTGATATCTTCACCAAAGCATTTTGTGAGAATACCTTCAGCAATCTCAAATCACTGCTGGGGATTGCTGATCATGCTGTGAAGCATGAGTGAAGACAAGATTTCCAAATTTTGTTTTACAGTCCATGTTTAAGGGAGGATTTTCCCAAGTTGGTTTTGCCTCTTTCCTTGTTTAAATGGACATGCAGTATGTAAAGGGTGACTAAGCCTTATTGCTAGGCCCTATAATTTTATGATATATTACTCATAATTCAGGCTTAAGGGGGGGTTTTAGAATAATCAACCCATAGTTTACTACGTTAGACATTAATTTAATTATTTTTGTCTTATTAGCCTAGTTCATGTGTCCCACCTTGTGCAAGTTGTCTTTTACCTATCCTTAGTGGTAAAACTTGCCTTATTTGATTCATGTAGTGCTTGGGAAACCTCAAGGAATCAATTATACTTTATTCCTGGCCTCCTAGGTGCCCTTCTTCTTTTTCTGCTTTATTGCCTGCTTTTTCAGTGTTTTAAGGCAAATGGAAAAGCTAGACTAGGTGAGGTGAACTAGTTTTTTTTCCTCTTCATCCTCCACTCTTTTCTCCTTGGAAAAGCATTTATGAGTTTTCATTCCATCACTCTTTGTCTTGCCTAGCCATTTTTCTAATTCGTGAGCTCCATGACAGATTTGGGATCAACTTTTTACACCTATGGGGGATTTGCTTAATTTAGTAAGCCTGCTTTATGCTAGATTTGAATTGCTCCTCATGCATTCAAATCCCTGATGTATTTTATTTATTTAGCAACCTATTATGTTATAGGGTTGGCTATTGTACACTGAGTTAATACAGTTTAGTGTTCAGCTCCAATTTCAGTCTCTTTTGTGAGTGATTTTGCATGATCAATTGTTGATTGTTGTGAGTAAAATTAATCTATCACTGGGTTCAATTTCCATAGTGCTAGATAGAATCCCTCTAAACACATATATGCCATGTGAATTTTGAATTGTAGTAAAAAAAAAATTGTAGAATATTATGTTTCCTTCCCAATGATATTTTTTAAAAATATTCTGATGTCATTTAATGTGTGAAATTTTGCATTTAATGAACTGTGTGACCTTGAAAATTTGAAGAATTTAATAAGTGGCTCGTGTTCCACCCCAATAATTCAATATTACATTAATAATTTAATATATATATATATATATATATATATATATATATATATATATATGAGCATGATCTAGACAAAATGCATTGTGGTATGCATATTTTCTTGTAAATTTATTTCACAAAATACAGCTATTTATTATTTTTTGAAAGTGACCACATCTGATTTCTACATAATTTTATACATATGTGTGTCCATCCCATCTTTTTTTTCACTATTTTCAAAAATTGAAAAACTAAAGATACCCTTTTGAAGACGACGTGTCGATGTGTGGGCTGTGCATTTTTAAGAAAGTTTTGGATGTGTATTTTTTACCCTGCAGATTTTCTTTGAGCCGCTTCAAAGTTGTTGTCAGGTTTTCGAAGTGTAAGTTTTATAACTAATTAAAAAAAATCCATATGAATTCCAAAACGTATGCATGATACCTCAATGGATAGAGGATTCAGCGATGAATCTATCAGTATGAACTCTGCTCAGTTATGTACCATGAATGGTAGGTTTTACACCCTTAAAAGACATAGAGAAACATTGATTTTCCTGTAAGAGGGATAATTCTCTATTTTCAGGCCCTCAATCGAGGTCTAGAGCTCAATCGAGGTATTCAAATTCCTCGACCGAGGTTTTAACAAAATCTCAATCGAGGGTTTATTAAACCCTTGATCGAGGGTCTAATAAACCCTTGATCGAGGTAATTCTGAACACCTCGATTGAGGTCCTATTTTTGTTAAAGAATGATACAAAAATTATCAGTAATGAACTTAGGAATTGATGGAATTAATGTCATTCCAATTACCTTCCTAACCTCATTTCCCACTCGAATTCCTAACGAAATTTTATATAAACATAAGACATAAAACATAAACATGTTACTAATTTTATCCTGCATAATTGACTAACCTATTTGAAACAAGGCCTGTGTTCTAATGCAAATTTAGGATTGTTTATTGTGTTTACATATTCTTGTAGGTATGAATTTGGATTGTTGATCTTGAGCACAATAGGAAGCAAGAAGTGTCGAAGTAAAATATCTACTAGGAATCAAAGTAACACCGAAGAAATAAGAGAGAAAGATAGAGAAATAAAGAGGAAAAAAAGAGCAATCTTGAGAGGGGAATAAGTTTCAAATCAACCTATGATAAGAGAATCAAATGCCATTGCTAAGAATATTGGTATAATTTAAAAGTTATGCAATTTCATATTCATATATATAATTTCATTTTCCTAGGGATCTAGTTCATATAATTTCATATTCATATATTCATATAATTTCTAATTGCATAATATATTCAATTTCATAGTGTTCTAGTTGACACACACACACACACACACACACACACACACACACACACACACACACATATATATGTTAAATTGTTTAGAATGTAAATATAATTTTGTAATTGTAATTTTGTAATTAATTCATAAAGTTATATACATTGTATGTGCATGTATAAATTCATATATATGTATTCATAATTGTATGTAAATTTTACAATTTCATATTCACATATTCATATAATTTCATATTGCATATTCATATATTCAATTTCAGAGTGTTCTAGTTCATAATTTTTCTATATATACATGTTAAATTGTCTAGAATTTAATTATAATTTTGTAATTAATTCATAAACTTATATACATTGTATGTGCATGTATGGATATATATGTATTCATAATTGTATGTAAATTGTATAATTTCATATTCACAAAATTTCATATTGCATATTCATATATTCAATTTCATAGTGTTATATATATAATTGTTTAGAATTTAATTATAATTTGGTAATCGTAATTTTGTAATTAATTCATAAACTTATATACATTGCATGTGCATGTATATATACTACCTTCTAAAACCACTGATGTACATGTGAAATAATTCTATGTGTTGTGAAACGATTGAAAAAAATGTTTAACTAGTACACTAAATTACATATACACAAAGTAAGTGTATTATAGTATGCGTAGTTCTAGTTGTCCAATTAAATTAGAGAATGATTGATGAATATATATAATTATATAGTGCATAATATTCTAGCATAAGATCTTGTTCTAAATGAATATGAATATATCCATTACCCTCACATAACCTCACATACAAATGAATTTTATAATTTGATGATATAGCCTCACATGTAAATGAATTATAATTTGATAATATAGCCTCACATTTATATAATTTTTATGTTAAAACTTACAAAGATTGTTCTCAATGGGAGTTGATTGCACCATCATAGGTTGACTTACATCTTCTCCTCTTAACATTGTACTTATTTTCTTCATCTTTTCTATAGCCTTATCTCTCCTTTCATTGGTTTTAATATGATTTTAATTTCATATTCATATGTGAACATTCTCATAGTGTTCAAATTACAATTTTACATTACATTATGATAATGATGATAATTACATTATAGTTACAATTACAATTAGAATTATAATTACAATTACATTACAATTACATTACATTACAATGATGTAAAATGACTAGGAATCATATGGATATAAGCATTGATGACAATGATGATCTCAAAGAAAATCAACAATTACAATTACAATCACATTAACATGAAGAAGCACCATGCTTATGTCAATGGGACAGTAAGGTAGGGTAACTGTTATACACCTGAATGGCACCTCTCCGTCCGAGTGCCGACATCCCTCATGTTGACACACAAAAGGACATCTATGGATAGAGGTTTGCCCAAATAACTATAGGTTGGCTTATTATAAAATACATTTCTCCTCCATCCTGCTGGTTACTTTGCCATTTTGATATGTTAAGTTGTATTCGCGACTCTCTACATGTACAACTCGTGGATCATTCGCGAGTGTCGGTTGCTACAAGTCGCGAATGGATGTATTCACAGGTTGCTCTTATAGAAACTCGCGGATCATTCGCAGGTTGTCCTTCTCCATACCCGCGAATATGTCCCTTGACATTTAAAAATAAAAACACGCGCTGATTTGAGATTAGTTAAGCATTGTTACCTTAATTACCTTAACTGTCTCAACCTCCTCAACCTTCGAAACTGCCTTATTTCCTCCATATAAATATAGGCCTTGGGGAGGGTGTTATATATAGACTTGGAGAGAAAAGTCATGCTGGTGGATTTTATACAGAAGTATTTGGAGCAGTGGAACTCAGAATCCTTTGGTTGCAGAGGAGTCCTTGTCTCAGCGTTGGGTTGTAATCTGAACTCTTTCCATTATTGATAATAAAGAGAATCCTTCTTCCATATGTGTTTCATATATCTTGGTTTGATAAATGTTTATGTTTCTACATTTTATATATGATTTATCTAACCTGCTTATATATATATATGAATCATCTTTTATCTAGAAGATTGACTCTTGACAGGTGAAAGAGGAGCAACCTTGAAGACTTTGGAGAAGAAGCAGAATGGAAGAGGACTAGCAAGGATCGACCTTCGTTAATCGAGTAAGTCTTTCTCATCCTCCGATTTCCTTTACTGCACTCTAGAAGTCAATTGTCTGCAAGTTAATTGAGTATGTTGGTAACCCCAGACCTATGGTTATTAGGTGTGTAATCCTGTACAACAAAACTGGCGACTCCACTAGGGATACCTAGATAGCTGTAGGTTGTTTATGTCACCCCTGACCAGTCCTTGCTTGAATTCTGTATGTGATATTACATCCTCGTTCATACTTTCCTCAGCATTTGAAAGTCTTGGGAATTTTTCTTTCTTTTTGAGAAAAATCCTTTAGCTATTCGCGAGTTTCTCTCTTGAACAGTCGCGAATACAAGTTTTCATTCGCGGGTTGCTGTACTAGATAGTCGCGGATCATCCGCGGGTTTCTCTTATATACAGTCGCGAATCTGCCTGGAAGTAGGGATTTTTTTTAAGTTAAGGTTTGCTTGTTCCTTTCTTTCGTTAATCCCTGTTGGTGAGTTGATTTTCTTTATGAATGTTGTATGGCTTGTTTGAGTGCCTCTTTTGATAACACTTTGTGCTTTTTCAAAATCCCTTGAGTCTCTTTTACTTGGATTATTTTCCATTTGCATGCTGAAGTGGTTGGCCTCTTTGGGTTGTGGGCTAATGTGTCTTTGTCTAGATCTGTGATCAGGGTCTTAGGCTCTGTTTTTCCAGTATGTCTTCTGACAGTGGCTAGTTTTCATTTGCCTTTATAAGTATACAGTGATTTTTGTCATTGTGTGCACCCAAGATAGGGTTCCTAGCCTTCCTTTTTGGTTGTCTTTTGTTTCTGTCAACCTGTTCGCTTCAGTTTGTTGCTTTTAGACAGTTTATTTGATTCAAGTTTTCTCAGGTACAGTGCATTATAGGTGTATGAATCTTGGGAGTTAGAGTCATCCATGTTGCTTGTTATTTGTCTTTGTGGTAAGCTTTTATAGCATTAGGGTTTTCTCTTTGCTCTTTCCCCCACCTCCTTTGCTTCGTATGATTTTTGGCTTATGTTTATGATCAGCCTCTATCAGTGATCTTTGTCTGAGTTCAGAAGCTTGTTGGTGTTGATTTTCTTCTTCTTCTGTTGGTTAACTTCACCATGCTAAAATAGTTGACTTGTCTTTTATGCAAGCCTTCCTTCCAAGTATGGTTTATACTGACTTTAGGGCATTTCTAGAGTTTGTTTGGTGGTTGTATAGCAAAGTTCCTTTTGATTTGTTCTAATTATGTGCATAATTTGTTTTGTAGGTAGTTTTTCTTTTGCATTTATAAAAGAAAATTAAAAAGAACGTATACTTGTTTTTGCTGCTTCCCCCCCACCTCCTTCTTTGGCTTGACCTTGTTGGACAAGGTACTGAGCAGCCTTTGTTTGTAGGTTTAGATTGATACTTGGGACTTCTTGACCTTTGTTTATGTCAGTTTTTTTCCTCGGTCTCTTCATTCCAAAGTTGTTGGCTTGTTTACTTTTGTAAGCCTTCTTTTCAAGAGAGGTTGATATCTAACTTTAGGGAAACCTAGGGTTTGTTTGTGGGGTGTAGAGTAGTTGTCTATTTGCTTTTCTTACAGTACTTGCTTGCATTAGTTGATAGGCTGATTTTTATTTTGCATTTATAAAAGAAAAAGACAAAAACACATGTTCGCTTTATATGCATGTAGATTAGGTTTTTAGTCTAGATTGCATGGCATATCATTGCTTTTGAAAAAATAAAAATAAAAAGAATTTGTTCTTTTGTGGTTTTCAAGTTTCTATTTGAAAATAAAAATAAAGAGAATAGTTGTTGCTTTTTGCATTTCATATCTCTTTGCTTAGTCATTTTGTTTCAATTTTGAGTCAAAAACACCACATAAGTTTCATGCCATTTACCCTTTGACTAAAAACATCCCTTAAAATAAACGATATAATTTAAAAATTATTAGTAAGTTTTATTTTATAGGGTCATACACCAACTAGCTTATGCTAGACTTGTGGGATAGGGAGTTTAAACTTTTCGCAAGTTATAAAACTCAGACGTAGTGGACCTTTCTTTACGTAAATCCTTGAATTTATCACTGTATCTAGGAAGCTCCTCTCAAACGGGAGTTAAGAACGAGGCCACATGGAGGCTTGGACAGAGGAGATAACCCTCCGAATCCTTGTCAAAACATAACTCATGACTTTTACACATCTGGGGATTCTGTCCTAGACAGAGTTTCAGGCTCAGCTACCCTGCCCATGCATACGAGTCCGGCTTGCGACTGTCCCCCCAGACTGTTGATATAGCCAAGGTAGGATTTAGTCTCTTTGACATCTAGGATTCATACACAGGTACACCGGAAGGTTATTTATGGTTGACCTTGGACGGGCTTGGAAGGTAACCCCGGTAGAAAGTGTGGTAGGGCGGTGGGTGATTCCTCCGCTTGTGCCTAAGAACATCTACAGGGACACCAAGTAACTGTCTCTTAGCTTTATTCTGGAAAGTATATCTTATACCTATTTGTCTATTTGGCTTTAGGAATTTTTAGTGAGTGTTGTGTGGTTTGTCTGTACTTAGTGTGCCTTTAGGTGTGTGCTTTGTAATTTTGGTTTCCTATCAACCTCAGAATTTGTCTCCTAGTTTGAAACTATGGCTAACACCCCTTCGAAGACCAACCAAGAGATCCCCCTGATGGGAACTCCTTATTCTATTCCTCTCACGGGGAATGTTGGTGTCCTCTTGATGGCCACCCTGAATCTACCTAGATTCACCTTAGGGCTACCGGTGTGGTTTTTTTCCACTCCAACTGTCCTGAATGCTCCTGATGCTTCTCAAGCAAGCTCCTTATATCAAGGGCATCAAAACACTACTTCCCCTTCACCCATATTTGATTCTCCTCCTCCTTCTACCTCATGCGGTGAAAGTACTGATACTAGTAACTGGCAGTCTAAAAGGAGTAAAAGAAGGAGGAATAGGAAGAAGGCACATAAGCAAGGGGGCACCTGTTCAACCTATGCAAGTCAAGTTGAACCTCACCACCCAGCCTCTATGGTTCATGTTGGGGGCACCTATCCAACCTCTGCAGGCCATGTTGGATCTAAGCACTCAACCTCTGCAAGTCAAGTTGATCTTTACCATCCAGCCTTTGTTGATCATGCTGGTGGGATCCTTCCAACCTTTTCAGGTCAGGTCGGATCTAGTCACTCAGCCTCTAAAGTTCATGCTGAGGGCACCTATTCAACCTCTGTTGTTCATGTTGAACCTCCCCATCCAACCTCTACCATGCATGTTGGATCCATCCACCCAGCCTCTATTGTTCATGGTGGGGGCAGACACTCAACTGCTGTAAAGCATGTTGATCCTAATCATTCAGACTCTGTTGTTCATGTTGGTGGTGCCCGTCCAAACTCTACAAGTCATGTTGGAATTAGTCTCTCAGCCTCTGCAGGTCATGCTAGGGGCAGTCTCTCAGCCTCTGTGGTTCATGCTGAAGACAATCCGTCAACCACTGCGAGTCATGTTGACACTGTTGAAAAGACTACCTGTTCAAAACAAAAGCCCAAGTTTCCTTCTAAGATTTTTGAGGGAGACCACCTTACTTATAAATTCCATTCTATTGCGAAGGTGTGAAGAGTTTGGATTCATGGTCATCCCATTTTTGAACATACTGAAGCTTTTCAACAACCAACCTCTCTTAGTCAGGATGGACCCAGTCACCCAGCCTCTAGTGTTCATGCTGGGGGCAAAATCTCATCCTCTGCAGGTCATGTTGAGAGAAAACAGTTAGCCACTGCTAGTCATATTGACACCATTGAGAAAACTGGTCGCTCGAAGTGAAAACTTAAGTTCCCTTGTATGCTATGCGAGGGAGATCATCTTACTCACAAGTGCCCTGCTATCGCGGAGGTGCGAAGAGTGTGGTCCAAGACTCAAGAATTTCCTTCTCTTGAACAACCTATAGTTTCTCAACAACCCTTTCAACCTTTGGTTGATCAAGTGGTCGAACAAATCTCAGATTTGGTCGATCCCACTCTTCTTTTGGAGAGTGATCCTGATGTGATTGAACCAATGTTATCTTTGGTCAATCCCACTCTCCCTTCGGAGAGTGACTTTCACGAAGCGGTTGAATTGATATCAGTATCGATCAATCCCACTCTTCCTTTGAAGAGTGGAGTGTCTGCTAGTCACATTTTCTTCACCGCCAGTTCAGAACTTACTGAAAAAGGGGGAACTGAACTTGCTTCGGATCAACCCCCACCAAGCTCTCGGATTGCTTCCTTTGATTGGGATAGCCTAGTTGAGCCACACCTTCCTTCTAATGCACCTTTCCAGATAAAGGTCAAAGTTTGACCTTACACGATTGCTCGTTGTATTGTTGATGAAGGAGCCTCAGTTAGTATTTTGTCTGCGCATGCTTGGCGAGGCATGGGATCTCCCAGCCTTGTGTCGACTGCTAGTCAGTTACTGGCGTTTGATAGAAGAACTTGTATAGCCTTGGGAATTATTGCTCAAACACCTGTTACTTTGGTTGGGAAGACCGTCTTAGTTGACTTCATGGTGATAGAAGACCCCTTGGACTTCAATATGCTCCTTGGACATGATTATGTCTATGCCATGCAAGCTGTGGTGTCAACATTTTTTCGTGTGATGTACTTTAATCATGGAAAATAAATTGTCACTATCGATCAGTTAGATTTTCTTGATCCGTCTCCTGACCCAACTAGAGACTAGGTCTTTCCTTTATTGATTCCCAGTGTTTTTATAGACACTACCCCGCCACAGGTGAACTATGTGGCCTCATATCCTTTGCTTTCAATTGCTACTGAGAAGCAGCCTCTGTTTTCATGCTTAACTTCTCGGGACTTGGTCCCCGTAGTTGATCGAGTGAGTCATCCTATACAGACTATAGAGCCTTCTCTCCATTCTGTTGATCCCTTTGAAAGTTTAGACACGTGTCCTATCTCGCATGATCTCCTTCCTTCGAATGAAGTCTTCCTAGAGTCTTTGATACAGTCTGACCTTCGTTTGGATGTTGGTTCAGTTGTGACTAAGTCTAACCCTAATTTTCCTACTAAGCCTGACCTTTCTTCTTATGTTGGTCTTGTTGAGTCTTTGGACTCTCTCTTCGAACAGCAAGTCAGTGATCTTGATGAGTTTGATTTTTCTTATGAATTTTTCAACTCCTGTGATATTGAGTTTGTTCCTACAGAATCTATCTCCCTTGTTGATTTTTTCTCTCCTTCTGAGGTTGATATTACTGATTATAAACCCTCGAGCCTTGGTTATATAGAATCTTCTTCGATTGATTCTACCTTGACTTTACATTTTATAGAAGATAGCAAAGTCACACGTGTTTCTGCCAAAGTGACCCGCATCGGATCGTTTCTTCCGAACATAATTATGATGTTGTTGTTTCTTTGCGACAGGATTTGTATTTGGATTCACAACTGTTTATTGGCATCACCTTGTTGTTTAAGCTGTAATTGCATTTGCATGTGTCCTGCTCGCGCTTATGAGCCTGATGTCATCTTCCACGCTTTTAGCTTGTTTTATAAGCCCTCATCTTTGTTCTCATTATTGCCCAGCCTTGTATCATTTTGCCTTTGCAACTTGACACCCTTTACCTCGACGAGACATTCCCCGAGTGTCCTTATCTTGCTCACTTTCCTTGCATTATGCATAGGTTTGTTCCTTGCACTTGGAACTAGTTTCTCCTGCTTATGACACTCGTCTCCTCGCGTTTAGAGCATTCTTTCTGCTCTCCTTCGAGCTCGTTAAAAATAGTAAGGAGGCCGCGAGTTGAATTTTCCAGACTCATTAAAACTTCACAGGAAAGATATTGAGTTTCTTTATGCCCAAGTGTGACTCCTCAAAATAGACTTGACTGCCGAGTAAACTTGTCCATTCAGGCTCGTTAAAAAAATGTGAATGGGCATCCACATTGGTGGTAGGTTATCTCTTTCTCAAACCATGTGGAATAATACGAGAAAGGATCACTCCCTTTTATTCGGAATTGAGAAGAGTATTCTCAGGCATAGGTTTATCTCTTTTCCGGACCCGAGGGAATAAACTTACGGAAAATGAACTCCCTGTATGAGCTTAGTTTTCTCTTTTTTCGTGCTCTAGACCAAAACATGAAAAAGATTCCCAGTGTACTTTGTGTCTTTGTCACGCTTGTTAAACCTTAAAGAACAAAGCATCGAGTTTATTGTTGTAAGCCCCATTTCTCGTAATCAAATGGATCTTTCTGAGTGATCTTGCCTTCCTTCACACTCGTAAAACTTAGGCTATATGCTGCTTTTGAAGGAGCGTTGGGTAGGTGGTAATTTAACCTTTTTCGGACCTTCCTGACTAAGTACGAAAAAGGTGCGCCTTTTCTTCTTCGAAAGTTAAGAGAGTTCTTCTTTGGTTTGTTTTATACTTTTTCGGCCTCACGAGACTAAATTGTATGAAAAAGGGACCCCCCTGGAGTCTTCTTTGGAGTTTTCAGACTCTCTAAACTATGAAAACACCGTCGAGCATGTACTAGTTCGGGCTCGTAAAATCCACGAATCAGTGCTTTATCAAGCATTCTTCTTTCTTTTCTTCGAGCTTGCCAAAAATGAAGATGGTCCCGAGTTTGCTTTCCTGGACTCGTTCAAATTTAACAGGCGAGGTAAGGAAAAAGTTTTCTCTTATTTTCAGTAATGGTAGCATGTCATCCTTGAACATAGCACTCTTTGTTTTTCGATATCCATGTTTCAGTGTTTTCCTTGTGTTCAGCTATCACTTTGAGTTTCTTAGTCCTCCTATTGTCCGTTATACCTGGGGAATCTGATCATGTCTCCTACATGACAGATAAGTCTAGTTGTTCTCTCTATAAGTTATACGCTGCCTTGGGTCATCTCTGTGTTGTGCTCACTGTTCAAGGATTCTTCCCAAATGTTTGATTTATAGCCTGATCCCATCATTGTTATATCTGTTATCTATTTGTGTCTCCCTTCTTTTGCCCAGTTCCTAGTCACTCTTGTGATCTGTTGGAGGATCTGTTGTCTTCCTTATCACAGCATGGTTCCATTTTAGTACTTCCCGATGACGAAGACCTAGAGTTTTGACGATCGTACCTCAGGATTCACTTTCATCATTGGTGACTTTCTTTGCTTCAGTTGTCAATTATCATCTACTGATTGACAAACTGTTGAATCCTTTCCATGTTCGACTTCAGCTTACCCTTATTCACATGGCTTGGATTGTACTGGTTCTTTTGGATCCTTTATGAAGACCTTAGTTCCTCACCTATAGACGAAGTTGCACAAGATTATGTTCTATTCCTATACACAGCTTCCAGATCTTTGAAGACTCATTATTATATATTGTGGCTTCGATCCAATTTTGTAATATATGTGGTTTATATCCGTATCATATGATGTACTCAAATATTGTAAAGGAGCCAGTGTTCCAGTAAATTGAACATAGCATCCTCAGATGTAACTTTGTATAAGACATTACTATGTATTTGTTTCAGGTACTCTTTCTGCTCCATTGGATTTCTGAGTTCTCCAAAGATGATGATTATAATGTATTTCGGCCATCATTTCCCTCTGACCTCACACATTAGGGGGCATCTATTATACACCTGAATGGCACCTCTCCGTCCGAGTGCCAACATCCCTCATGTTGGCACACAAAAGGACATCTATGGATAGAGGTTTGCCCAAATCACTATAGGTTGGCTTATTATAAAATACATTTCTCCTCCATCCTGCTGGTTACTTTGCCATTTTTCTATGTTAAGTTGTATTCGCGACTCTCTACATGTACAAATCACGGATCATTCGCGAGTGTCGGTTGCTGCAAGTCGCGAATGGATGTATTCGTGGGTTGCTCTTATAGCAACTCGCAGATCATTCATAGGTTGTCCTTCTCCATACCCATGAATATGTGCCTTGACATTTAAAAAATAAAAACACGCGTTGATTTGAGATTAGTTAAGCATTGTTACCTTAATTACCTTAACTGTCTCAACCTCCCCAACCTTTGAAACTGCCTTATTTCCTCCATATAAATACAGGCCTTGGGGAGGGTATTATATATAGAATTGGAGAGCAAAGTCATGCTGGTGGATTTTATACAGAAGTATTTGGAGTAGTGGAACTCATAATCCTTTGGTTGCAGAGGAGTCCTTGTCTCAGGCGTTGGGTTGTAATCTGAACTCTTTCCATTATTGATAATAAAGAGAATCCTTCTTCCATATGTGTTTCATGTATCTTGGTTTGATAAATGTTTATGTTTCTGCATTTTATATATGATTTATCTAACCTGCTTATATATATATGTATCTAGAAGATTGACTCTTGACAGGTGAAAGAGGAGCAACCTTGAAGAATTTGGAGAAGAAGCAGAACGGAAGAGGACTAGCAAGGATCGACCTTCGTTAATCGAGTAAGTCTTTCTCATCCTCCTATTTCCTTTACTGCACTCTAGAAGTCAATTGTTTGCAAGTTAATTGAGTATGTTGGTAACCATAGACCTATGGTTATTAGGTGTGTAATCTTGTACAACAGAACTAGCGACTCCGCTGGGGATACCTAGACTGCTGTAGGTTGTTTTTGTCACCCCTGACCAGTCCTTACTTGAAGTCTGTATGTGATCTTACATCCTAGTTCATACTTGCCTCAGCATTTGAAAGTCTTGGGAATTTTTCTTGCGTTTTGAGAAAAATCCTTTAGCTATTCGCGAGTTTCTCTCCTGAAAAATCGTGAATACAAGTTTGCATTCGCAGGTTGCTGTACTGGACAGTCGCGGATCATCCGCGGGTTGCTCTTATATACAGTCGCGAATCTGCTTGGAAGTAGGGATTTTTTTGAAGTTAAGGTTTGCTTGTTCCTTTCTTTCTGTAATCCCTGTTGGTGAGTTGATTTTCTTTATGAATGTTGTATGGCTTGTTTGAGTGCCTCTGTTGATCACACTTTGTGCTTTTTCGAAAGCCCTTGAGTCTCTTTTACTTGGATTATTTTCTGTTTCCATGCTGAAGTGGTTGACCTGTTTGGGTTGTGGGATAATGTGTCTTTGTCCAGATCTGTAATCAGGGTCTTAGGCTCTATTTTTCCAGTCTGTCTTCTGACAGTGGCTGGTTGTCATTTTCCTTTATAAGTCTATAGTGATTTTTGTGATTGTGTGCACCCAAGATAGGGTTCCTAGCCTTCCTTTTTGGTTGTCTTTTGTTTCTATCAGCCTATTTGATTCAGTTTGTTGCTTTTAGACAATTTATTTGATTCAAGTTTTCTCAAGTACAGTGCATTGTAGGTGTATGACTCTTGGGAGTTAGAGTCATCCCTGTTGCTTGTTCTTTGTCTTTGTGGTAAGCTTTTATAGCATTAGGGATTCCTCTTTTCTCTTTCCCCCACCTCCTTTGCTTGGTATGATTTTTGGCTTATGTTTCTGATCAGCCTCTATCAGTGATCTTTGTCTAAGTTCAGAAGCTTGTTGGTGTTGCTTTTCTTCTTCTTCTGTTCGTTAACTTCACCATGCTAAAATAGTTGACTTGTCTTTTATGCAAGCCTTCCTTCCAAGTATGGTTTAAATTGACTTTAGGGCATTTCTAGAGTTTGTTTGGTGGTTGTATAGCAAAGTTCCTTTTTCTTCGTTCTTATTATTTGCATACTTTGTTTTGTAGGTAGTTTTTCTTTTGCATTTATAAAAGAAAATTAAAAAGAACGTATACTTGTTTTTGCTGCTTTCACCCCACCTCCTTCTTTGGCTTGACCTTGTTGGACAAGGTACTGAGCAGCCTTTGTTTGTAGGTTTAGATTGATACTTGGGACTTCTTGACATTTGTTTATGTCAGTTTTTTTCCTCGGTCTCTTCATTCCAAAGTTGTTGGCTTGTTTACTTTTGTAAGCCTTCTTTTCAAGAGAGGTTGATATCTAACTTTAGGGAAACCTAGGGTTTGTTTGTGGGGTGTAGAGTAGTTGTCTATTTGCTTTTCTTACAGTACTTGCTTGCATTAGTTGATAGGCTGATTTTTATTTTGCATTTATAAAAGAAAAAGACAAAAACACATGTTCGCTTTATATGCATGTAGATTAGGTTTTTAGTCTAGATTGCATGGCATATCATTGTTTTTGAAAAAATAAAAATAAAAAGAATTTGTTCTTTTGTGGCTTTCAAGTTTCTATTTGGAATGAAAAATAAAGAGAATAGTTTTTTCTTTTTGCATTTCATATCTCTTTGCTTAGTCATTTTGTTTCAATTTTGAGTCAAAACACCACATAAGTTTCATGCCATTTACCCTCTGACTAAAAACAACCCTTAAAATAAACGATATAATTTAAAAATTATTAGTAAGTTTTATTTTATAGGGTCATACACCAACTAGCTTAGGCTAAACTTGTGGGATAGGGAGTTTAAACTTTCCGCAAGTTATAAAAATTAGACGTAGTGGACCTTTCTTTAGGTAAATTCTTGACTTTATCACTGTATCTGGGAATCCCCCTGTCGAACGGGAGTTAAGCATGAGGCCGCGTGGAGGCTTGGATAGAGGAGATAACCCTCCGAATCCTTGTCAAAACGTAACTCAGGACTTTTATGCATCTGGGGATTCTGTCCTAGACAGAGTTTCGGGCTCAGCTACCCTGCCCATGCGTACAATTACGGCTTGCAACTATCCCCCTAGACTGTTGATATAACCAAGGTAGCCTTTAGTCTCTTTGAAATCTAGGGTTCATACACAGGTACACCGGAAGGTTATTTCTGGTTGACCTTGGACGGGCTTGGAAGGTAAACCCGGTAGAAAGTGTGGGAGGGCGGTGGGTGATTCCTCTGCTTGTGCCTGAGAACATCTACAGGGACGCCAAGCAACTATCTCTCAGCTTTCTTCTGGAAAGTATATCTTATACCTGTTTTTCTGTTTTGGCTTTAGGAATTTTTAGTGAGTGCTGTGTGGTTTGTCTGTACTTAGTGTGCCTTTAGGTGTGTGCTTTGTAATTTTGGTTTCCTATCAACCTCAAACTTTGTCTCCTAGTTTGAAACTATGGCTAACACCCCTTCGAACACCAACCAAGAGATCCCCCTGATGGAACTCCTTGTTCTATTCCTCTCATGGGGAATGTTGGTGTTCCCTTGATGGCCACCCTGAATCTACCTGGATTCACCTTAGGGCTACCGGTGTGGTTGTTTTCCACTCCAATTGTCTTGAATGATCCTGATGCTTCTCAAGCAAGATCCTTATATCAAGGGCATCAAAACATTGCTTCCCCTTCACCTGTAGTTGATTCTCCTCCTCCTTCTACCTCATGCGGTGAAAGTACTGATACTAGTAACCGGCAGTCTAAAAGGAGTAAAAGAAGGAGGAATAGGAAGAAGGAACATAAGCAAGGGGGCACCTGTTCAACCTCTTCAAGTCAAGTTGAACCTCACCACCCAGCCTCTGTGGCTCATGTTGGGGGCACCTATCCAACCTCTGCAGGCCATGTTGGATCTAAGCACTCAACCTCTGCAAGTCAAATTGATATTTACCATCCAGCCTCTGTTGATCATGCTGGTGGGATCCTTCCAACCTTTTCAGGTCAGGTTGGATCTAGTCACTAAGCCTCTGAAGTTCATGCTAAGGGAACCTGTTCAACCTCTGTTGTTCATGTTGAACCACCCCATCCAACCTATACCATGCATGTTGGATCCATCCACCCAGCCTCTGTGGTTCATGCTGGGGGCACACACTCAACTGCTGCAAAGCATGTTGATCCTAATCATTCAGCCTCTGTTGTTCATGCTGGTGGTGCCCATCTAACCTCTACAAGTCATGTTGGACTTAGTCTGTCAGCCTTTGTAGGTCATGCTGGGGGCAGTCTCTCAGCCTCTGTGGTTCATGCTGAAGACAATCCGTCAACCACTGCGAGTCATGTTGACACTGTTGAAAAGAATACCCATTCAAAACACAAGCCCAAGTTTCCTTGTAATGTTTGTGAGGGAGATCACCTTACTTATAAATGCCGTTCTATCGCGAAGGTGCGAAGAGTTTGGATTCATGGTCCTCCCGTTTTTGAACATTCTCAATCTTTTCAACAACCAACCTCTCTTAGTTAGGATGGACCCAGTCACCCAGCCTCTAGTGTTCATGCTGGGGGCAAACTCTCATCCTCTGCAGATCATGTTGAGAGAAAATAGTCAGCCACTGCTAGTCATGTTGACACCGTTGAGAAAACTGGTCGCTCGAAGTGCAAACATAAGTTCCCTTGTATGCTATGCAAGGGAGATCATCTTACTCACAAGTGCCCTGCTATCGCGGAGGTGCGAAGAGTGTGGTCCAAGACTCAATAATTTCCTTCTCCTGAAAAACCTATAGTTTCTAAACAACCTTTTCAACCTTTGGTTGATCAAGTGGTCGAACAAATCTCAGATTTGGTCGATCCCACTCTTCTTTTGGAGAGTGATCCTGATGTGATTGAACCAATGTTATCTTTGGTCAATCCCACTCTCCCTTCGGAGAGTGACTTTCACGAAGCGGTTGAATTGATTTCAGTATCAATCAATCCCACTCTTCCTTTGGAGAGTGAAGTGTCTGCTAGTCACATTTTCTTCACCGTCAGTTCAGAACTTACTGAACAAGGGGGCACTGAAATTGCTTCGGATAAACCCCCACCAAGCTCTCGGATTGTTTCCTTTGATTGGGATAGCCTAGTTGAGCCGCGCCTTCCTTCTAATGCACCTTTCCAGATAAAGGTCAAAGTTGAACCTTACACGATTGCTCATTGTATTGTTGAGGAAGGAGCCTCAGTTAGTATTTTTTCTACGCGTGCTTGGCGAGCCATGGGATCTCCCAGCATTGTGTCGACTGCTAGTCAGTTACTGGCGTTTGATAGAAGAACTTGTATAGCCTTGGGGATTCTTTCTCAAACACCTATTACTTTGGGTGGGAAGACCGTCTTAGTTGAATTCATGGTGATAGAAGACCCCTTGGACTTCAATATGCTCCTTGGACGTGATTATGTCTATGCCATGCAATCTGTGGTGTCAACATTTTTTCGTGTGATGTACTTTAATCATGGCGAAGAAATTGTCACTATCGATCATTTGGATTTTCTTGATCCATCTCCTGACCCAACTAGAGACCAAGTCTTTCCTTTATTGATTCCCAGTGTTTCTATAGACACTACCCCACCACAGGTGAACTATGTGGCCTCATATCCTTTGTGTTCAATTGCTACTGAGAAGCAGCCTATGTTTTCATGCTTACCGTCTCGAGACTTGGTCCCCGCAGTTGATCGGGTGAGTCATCCTATACATACTGTAGAGCCTTCTCTCCATTCTGTTGATCCGTTTGAAAGTTTAGACATGTGTCCTATCTTGGATGATCTCCTTCCTTTGGATGAAGTCTTTCTAGAGTCTTTGATACAATCTGACCTTCTTTTGGATGTTGGTTCAATTGTGACTAAGTCTAACCCTGATTTGCATAGTAAGCCTAACCTTTCTTCTTATGTTGGTATTGTTGAGTCTTTGGACTGTCTCTTCAAACAGCAAGTCAGTGATCCTGATGAGTTTGATTTTTCTTATGAATTTTTCAACTCCTGTGATATTGAGTTTGTTCCTACAGACTCTATCTCCCTTGTTTATTTTTGCTCTCCTTCTGAGGTTGATCTTACTGATTATAAACCCTCGAGCCTTGGTTCTATAGAATCTTCTTCGATTGATTCTGCCTTGACTTTACCTTTTATAGAAGATAGCAAATTCACACGTGTTTCTGCCAAAGTGACCCGCATCGGATCGTTTCTTCCGAACATAATTCTGATGTTGTTGTTTCTTGGCGATAGGATTTGTAGTTGGATTCACAACTGTTTATTGGCCTCACCTTGTTGTTCAAGCTGTAATTGCATTTGCATGTGTCCTGCTCGCACTTATGAGCCTGATGCCATCTTCCATGCTTTTAGCTCATTTTATAAGCCCTCATCTTTGTTCTCATTATCTCCCAACCTTGTATCATTTTTCCTTTGCAACTTGACACCCTTTACCTTGACGAGACATTCCCCGAGTGTCCTTATCTTGCTCACTTTCCTTGCATTATGCATAGGTCTATTCCTTGCACTTGGAACTAGTTTCTTCTGCTTATGACACTCGTCTCCTCGCGTTTAGAGCATTCTTTCTGCTCTCCTTCGAGCTTGTTAAAAATAGTAAGGAGGCCGCGAGTTGACTTTTCCGGACTCGTTAAAACTTCACGGGAAAGATATTGAGTTTCTTTGGGCCCAAGTGTGACTCCTCAAAATAGACTTGACTGCCGAGTAAACTTGTCCATTCAGGCTCGTTAAGAATATGTGAATGGGCATCCACATTGGTGGTAGGTTATCTCTTTCTCTGACCATGTGGAATAATACGAGAAAGGATCACTCTCTTTTCTTCGGAATTGAGAAGAGTATTCTCAGGCATAGGTTTATCTCTTTTCCGGACCTGAGGGACTAAACTTACGGAAAAGGAACTATCGGTATGAGCTTAGTTTTCTCTTTTTCGTGCTCTGGACCAAAACATGAAAAAGATTCCCAGTGTACTTTGTGTCTTTATCATGCTCGTTAAACCCTAAAGAACAAAGCATCGAGTTTATTGTTGTAAGTCCCATTTCTGGTAATCAAATGGATCTTTCTGAGTGATCTTGCCTTCCTTCACATGCGTAAAACTCAGGCTATATGCTGCTTTTGAAGGAGCATTGGGTAGGTGGTAATTTAACCTTTTTTGGACCTTCCTGACTAAGTACGAAAAAGGTGCACCTTTTCTTCTTCGAAAGTTAAGAGAGTTCTTCTTTGGTTTGTTTTATACTTTTTCGGCCTCACGAGACTAAATTGTATGAAAAAGGACCCCCCCTGGAGTCTTCTTTGGAGTTTTCAGACTCTCTAAACTATGAAAACACCATCGAGCATGTACTAGTTTGCGCTCATAAAATCCACAAATCAGTGCTTTAACAAGCATTCTTATTTCTTTTCTTCGACCTTGCAAAAAATGAAGATGGTCCCAAGTTTTCTTTCCTAGACTCGTTAAAATTTAACAGGGAAGGTAAGGAAGAAGTTTTCTCTTATTTTCAGTAATGGCAGCATGTCATCCTTGAACATAGCACTCTTTGTTTTTCGATATCCATGTTTCAGTGTTTTCCTTGTGTTCAGCTATCACTTTGAGTTTCTTACTCCTCCTCTTGTCCGTTATACCTGGGGAATCTGATCATGTCTCCTACATGACAGATAAGTCTAGATGTTCTCTCTATAAGTTATACGCTGCCTTGGGTCATCTCTGTGTTGTGCTCACTGTTCAAGGATTCTTCCCAAATGTCTGATTTATAGCCTAATCCCATCATTGTTATACATATTATCTATTTGTGTCTCCCTTCTTTTGCCCAGTTCCTAGACACTCTTGTGATCCGTTGGAGGATCTGTTGCCTTCCTTATCATAGCATGGTTCCATTTCAGTACTTCCTGATGATGAAGACCTAGAGTTTTGGCGATTGTACCTCAGGATTCACTTTCATCATTGGTGACTTCCTTTGCTTCAGTTGTCAATTATCATCTATTGATTGACAAACCGTTGAATCCTTTCCATGTTTGACTTCAGCTTACCCTTATTCACATGGCTTGGATTGTACTGGTTCTTTGGGATCCTTTATGAAGACCTTAGTTCCTCACCTATAGACTAAGTTGCGCAAGATTATGTTCTATTCCTATACACAGCTTCCAGATCTTTGAAGACTCATTATTGTATATTGTGGCTTCGATCCACTTTTTTAATATACGTGGTTTATATCCGTATCATATGATGTACTCAAATATTGTAAAGGAGCTAGTGTTCCAGTAAATTGAAGATAGCATCCTCAGATGTAACTTTGTATAAGACATTACTATGTATTTGTTTCAGGTACTCTTTCTGCTCCATTGGATTTCTAAGTTCTTGAAAGATGATTATTATAATGTATTTCGGCCATCGTTTCCCTCTGACCTCACACATTAAGGGGCATCTGTTATACACCTGAATGGAACCTCTCCATCCGAGTGCCGACATCCCTCATGTTGGCACACAAAATGACATCTATGGATAGAGGTTTTCCCAAATCACTATAGGTTGGCTTATTATAAAATACATTTCTCCTCCATCCCTCTGGTTACTTTTCCATTATGCTATGTTAAGTTGTATTCGCGACTCTCTACATGTACAACTCGTGGATCATTCGCGAGTGTCGGTTGCTGCAAGTCGCAAATGGATGTATTCGCAGGTTGCTCTTATAGCAACTCGTGGATCATTCACGGGTTGTCCTTCTCCATACCCGCGAATATGTCCCTTGACATTTAAAAATAAAAACACGCGCTGATTTGAGATTAGTTAAGCATTGTTACCTTAATTACCTTAACTGTCTCAACCTCCTCAACCTTCGAAACTGCCTTATTTCCTCCATATAAATACAGGCCTTGGGGAGGGTATTATATATAGGCTTGGAGAGCAAAGTCATGCTAGTGGATTTTATACAAAAGTATTTGGAGCAGTGGAACTCAGAATCCTTTGGTTGCAGAGGAGTCCTTGTCTCAGGCGTTGGGTTGTAATCTGAACTCTTTCCATTATTGATAATAAAGAGAATCCTTCTTCCATATGTGTTTCATGTATCTTGGTTTGATAAATGTTTATGTTTCTACATTTTATATATGATTTATCTAACCTGCTTATATATATATGAATCATCTTGTATCTGGAAGACTGACTCTTGACAGGTGAAAGAGCAGCAACCTTGAATACTTTGGAGAAGAAGAAAAATGGAAGAGGACTAGCAAGGATCGACCTTCGTTAATCGAGTAAGTCTTTCTCATCCTCCTATTTCCTTTACTGCACTCTAGAAGTCAATTGTCTGCAAGTTAATTGAGTATGTTGGTAACCCCAGACCTATGGTTATTAGGTGTGTAATCCTGTACAATAGTAACCTAATTTACTTAATTACATATGGTTTGGGACATGAGTCTCATCCGCAAGAACTGTGGGAAATTCTTGGGATTTTCCCTAAAACTAATTATGAGGAGTACCAAAGGAACCCCGAAGTAGTTGGACATTGAGAGGACCTACCAAGAGAAAAGGGAAACGACCCCTACCAGATTGACTAGATTCCCACCTGTGAGGAAAGCCAAAGAGCTATGGTTTGTGGCCAAGCGGTTAGCAGTTTAACCTACATGGTGAAGTGAGGGTACTGTCCCAATAATCAATCTTGAGACAGCATTGGTGGCCGAGTGACTACCTTTGAACCATTAGGAAGCCGATTTAAATTGGGGTCCGCATTCAGCTCTAGTTACTACTACATCCATCTTTTCTCCACTACGTTCTTCCTCTCTACTTAGGGGACAATCCCCTTAGTTTTCTTCTTTGGACCATCAGCGTCAAAGTTCTTTTCGGCAACACTCCTCACCTTCAGAGGGAAGTAAAATAAAATGTTATTCTTGAGCTTGCATTTATTTCTATCTATTCTTGAGTTTGTAATTATTTTTGAGTTTGTATTTATTTATTCCTAGATCCTGGCTAGCCATCATAGGACTGTGAACCCTTTGATTTCTCAAGAGTAAATGGGAGCTTTTCTGACATTGGAATGACTTCTAATTGTTTAATAGGGTTGGATGATGCCACTTAATAAGAGTTTGGGAATCCAACCCTTGATCGGATAATTAGAGAGCATGTTAGTAACATAATCAATTTGTACTTTGAACAACAATCAATGATTACACAAGCTCAAATCCTATATGGATTAATAAAACAAAAAAAAATGAAACGTTCCACAAAGTTGTTGGGTTTTAAGGATGTTAAAAATAAAAATGCATGTGAGAATGTAACATAAAATGTAACAACTACACTATCTGCATTTGGAAAATCAATAAAAACTAATATAGGTGCCGCTCGTAGGGAAATTACAACTATTATTGTGGCACGAACCACCTCGAGAAATTGAATGGTCCCAACAATGTCAAATTTTCTTCACGTTTCAAGAAAAGCACTGCACAAATACACT
This sequence comes from Pseudotsuga menziesii, assembly GCA_001517045.1. Classification (NCBI taxonomy): domain Eukaryota; kingdom Viridiplantae; phylum Streptophyta; class Pinopsida; order Pinales; family Pinaceae; genus Pseudotsuga; species Pseudotsuga menziesii. The sequence goes on along the minus strand of LPNX011017636.1, from coordinate 68,363 downwards.
AAATTAAGGGTAAAGATAGATAAAAATGATGAAGCTGCTTATTGGGCTCTTATATGCAGAGAAGCATATAAAGATAGGATGGAATAGAACATCATAGAGAAGGTGATAGAGTATTGGTACAACCATTATCGTGCTATATCATATATAACACATGTCTCACGACAACGTTATGGTAGAGGCATTTATAAGGAGCATTGCAAGCATGTTATGGAGATAATAGGAGTTGATTTGTTCGAGGAATTCAAAGAATCAAATCCCGGTGTCCATATGCAATTTACCATGTTCAGTAAGTTGATATCATGGCATATTAAGCTGAATATGATTTGGGACACTTGTTGTTGTCGATACCATGTTGAATTTCAATTATACTACGACACATTTGTGGATTTTTGAAAAACAAATTGGGATGGTGAACCAGCTCCTCACACAGTGAAGGATTTTATTTCTATGATACTATGCAATAGGAATCTTGAAAATGTGGTTTTCATTAAAAGGTGTGTAGGTGGTAGAAATGCCACAAATGTGGTGATTTGGCATTGTTCCATAGGACATTAGAGGAAATTTGGGGTCTAAAATGGGCCTTATAAGAAAACACGCCAACAATAAGTTTTGTGAGTTGGATTTCAAAAACCAATAGAATTTCAATAAAATGAGTCAAACATAATGGTTGAATTGACATATTTGTCATAAAAGAAAACTACTTTTTTTTCTTCGTATTTTCAACATATCTCCTGTGTTTTTACTCAAATTCTAAAAGGGAGAGCTCGTTGGATGCATACTTTAATTCCGCATCCAACGAGTACCCACACTGCATACTTTTGACAGACCCCTCTACCCCAAAAACAATAAATACCTGGAAAAATGTGATGATGATGTCATCATCACATTTTTCCAGGTATTTATTGTTTTTGGGGTAGCGGGGTCTGTCAAAAGTATGGATTGTGGTTACTCGTTGGATGCAGAATTAAATTCCGCATCCAACGAGCTCTTCCACTCAGAATTTGAGTAAAAACACAAGGGAGATATGTTGAAAATACGAACAAAAAAAGTAGTTTTTTTCATTCTTCCTCCAAAATTAGTAACTATTATTTTATTATTTTAACTATTATTTGATCATTTTCCTTAGGAGGCCCATTTTAGACCTAAAATTTCCTCTAATGAAGTTTCCTATCGATCTAACACACCCTCAATTTTCAGATATCATAGTTAAGTGGAAGAGATATGAGTATCTCTCCATGAATCCATCATCTTCTTCACATGTTCCATCTAAGAGGATTGGATTGATTGAGGATGATATTCCTATTTCATACTTCATGGACAAGTTTCAAAGATAGATTTAAAAATATATTAAACACTCCCACAGGTTTAGGTGGCAAGCTTTAGAATTTAAGCATTCTCATGAGGTTTTTGAGCCAGGAAAAATCCTATCGGTGGTAGACTTTGCTGAGAATTACACATTTGCTCCTTAGATAGAGATACAAAGTGAGTATTATCACTCTGACTAGGTGTCCATATTCATACATGTATTGTATAGACATGCTCAGGAGAGCATTGATGATAGGGATACCACTCCTAATAATGTCCACAAATAACAGTCTACAAATCACTCATATGTCATTGATCGAGAGATCGACCATCATGGCCACTACCTCGAGCTGCACTATTCCCCTGGCCTTCCTCATGCACATCACAAAGAAATTTTCCTAGGTCTGAGAACTACAGAAGTTAAAACCGTGAACTCTGCAAGTCAGTTACATACCACATATTTAAATTACATGTAGAATGTGACAAAAAATTATATATATATATATATATATATGAGACACATATCTATGAACTCACGTTGCTCGAGTTGAGTGTCAGGTTTGAGAGGTTGGGTATCTGTCGAGACGAGCCTTCACCAGGACCCGACTGATGAGCGACAACCCACTCATCCGTAAACATCACGGGGGATTCAACGCCCTCATCTGTAGCTTCCTGTTCCTATGTCTATTTCCATGACATGAAAATAGTTATATTAATGAATTACAATTTGAACTTGAGAATTAAAATTTGAACATGTAAATTATAATCTGATCATAAATATGCAAACAATTCGAACATAAATAACTAGTACCTCGTCGATTGGCGTGTCATGAGTAGGACTCGGGAGGGGCTGTGTAGAATCTTGTGCAATGCCCTTTCCTCCATCCTGTACAATATGAACAAGATAAATTACAAAATTTAGAACAAACCAAAATATTACGTGTTCAACAATTGACTGATTTAGAAATTCAAATTTAGGATGACAGTTAACACATACCTCATCGATGTGGGCGGACGTAACTGCATCGAGACATCAAACAGATGCATCACTGCCAAAAAGGACCTCCATGAAATTGGTCTCCTCCGTGGAGGTATAACATAAAGAACAGTATTAGTTAAAAAAAGTATTGATTTGAAGATACATTACAATCATGACAATCAAATGACAAAAATAAAATGATGACAATAAAGATATACCTGTTCCATCGGTTGAGGCCTGCATCTATGATGTAGTCCAAAATATGCATCATGGGTTATGATAGCATATTGCAACACTATGTCATGATCATGAATGTTGAGAATATCATTGACCACCCACTGTAACTTAGGCTCTGTAGGTGTAGTGGGTGCTCTGCGTCTCTCTTCCTGCACAACCATCATGGTACCATGCGTTGTCATGCATGTTGCCTTTCCTAATGCACTATGCTCCTCAATTGCTAGCTGAGATGACTCAACTACATCATCTTTCCTAAGCACGGTCCTGCTAGGGTGATGTACCAAAGGATCTGGATCTTGCTAAACTCTAGGGTCTCTCCTATCCCCAAGAGATGCATGATTGCTTCCCCCACCAGCACCATAGAAGCTCAAGGGTGTGTTGGTTTAATCTGGGTGCATCTCCAGGACAAAATAGGCATACATATGTTTTTAAAAGTATATAGGGACATGGTCATGGTGGGGAAACATGCCCCAAAATCCAATAAACTTGTCATATACATAAGGTGCTGCAGCCTCTAGCTTAAACTCCTTGAGTCTAAGTGGTTGACCAATGGAGAGGTTAGGAGGGATATCAAATAATGTTCCCTTCACATCATGTCTAGCTGTTGCATCTCTAACTGTAGCCTAGTTGTCAGGATCCATCACTGTGACCCTTCTTCTCTTACATGCAGTGGCCCAAAGAGAACTCAATGGTCTGATGGAGTTGTAGACCTTCAGTAGATTGTCTACTTCTTCTAACATCATCCCCATCAAACGTGCAGTGGGAGAGTGGTCTGAAATGGAGTGGACGTTAATCCGCAAAAAATCATGCTGAGTGGTAATGTCTTGTAGCATGATATGTGTGATCTCATCCTCCCATGGTGCTTCCTCGGGAGGGTCGCTGCCTTGTTGTGTAGCACCTGAAAATTACATGAAAACATAAATGTGAATAAAAATACATACATCAACTGTAGGTGAATTTGAAATCAATATAAATTAAAGGTACCGATATCTGAAAGAAATATATATATGCATTTAATGTACCAGTCTCGTGGGGAACCTCCACAACGACACCAACAATATCCTCCTTGCTGCTCACATGCACAGAGAGGCTTCCAGAATGGCTGTCTCTCATCTCCTCAGTAGGAGCGTGTGTTGGCATAGGACGCCTAGGTAAACCTGTGAAAATAGAGACATACAAGTTGATGATTAAATATACACATGTGAAGCAATTTAATTTCATGTAACTAACAACAACGAGTACATCATGTGCAATTGTATACTTACGAGTCCTCTGTCGACCTCTAGGAGGAGGAATAGCCGTAGATCCACCAGTTCTCTAGCGTCGGCGAACCGAAGAATTCCGTTGTAGAGATGCATCTGCATGAAATAAGGCATAATAAATGAATTTACCATACAATATAAGATAAATGATAAATATGTCTATAGTAAAGATGTATATTTGAGATGATTAATATATCATCACATGGTGCACATTAATAATGGGAGAAGGATCATGAGTGTGAGCACAATAAATAAGGAAATGACACATGCAAAGATTTTTTTCACATATAGTTGACTTGATCATTCATGTCATGTGTGTGAATGCACAAGTGTTCTTGGGACTCATGGTTTCACTTAGTTTGAAGCTCTAACTTCTCATCCAAATCCAGTAACAGTCTCTAACTTTTCATTTCATTTTTTTTTAAATTTACTTATCCACATAATTTATGTCGATATCATTTTTTTCCACTAGGTACAAGTCAACCATTTCATCAAGGATATTCTGAAAAGATACAACAATATGTTCAACATGTCTACCTATATCGATTTTTTTCCACTAGGTACAAGTCGGTTATGTCATGTGCTTTAGTTTTGTTTTGGCCTACATAGAGAATTTTGGTTGCCTCTGGATTGTTGTTGGTGGAATGTATGTTTGTTACAAGAGGCTATAGATTCTATGATATTTTCGTAGGTGACTTTGATTCACACTTGAATAACAAGTTTCATGTTTTGTTTATTTATTTTCTATTGAAAAACAAGTAAAGCCATAATACTTATATTTGAGTTTCCTTAAAACAAAAAGATATAGCTCCACTTCTTTATAAGTTCAAATCAAAACTTATATATTTTATTAATAGTTTCATTTTTTTTTAAATATTAAAAATATTAATTTAATTTTCTAAAATTTAAAATTTAAATTTATATATTTCATTAAATCTATAATAAACATTTAAAATATATATATATATTTTAAATTAATTTATATGCATTTTAAAAATAGAATTATATTTTTAAATTAATTTGTAAAATTATAACTATACCATTAACTTTATCTTCACAAATGAAAATTTATACTCCAATTCCAATTAATATAGTAGGTTAATTATTTCATTTCAACTTTTAAAATAAAGTTTAAAGTCACAACTTATGTATTTAATTAATTCTTTCATCCATTAAAAAAAAATTAAATTACAATTCCAGTTTTCCATTATTTAATGTATAAATTTATATAAATTATTAGTAATATATTTTACTATTATTTTAAAATATTATAAATTTATAATTTTCAAAATGTTGAATACAAATCTATATACATTTTGTAAAAAATATCAAAAATATAATGTTATCTTAAATTATGAATTTCTATTAATTTAAAAAAAAATTTAATTAATGAATTTCTATTAAATTATTAATTTGATTTTTTCTTCCAAATTTACACATTTGTTTATTAATATTGTTTTCCTAAAAAAAAATGATCCACATTATAATACTTTTGTTTGAGTTTCAAAAAAACAAAAATACATAAATACAATTTTTAATAAACTAAAATCAAAATATGTCAACTAATAAGTCAAAACATACCTGCGATATTTTACTATGGAAAAAATATTTATAAAAAATATAAAT
>LPNX011017636.1:0-57500 GCA_001517045.1 Pseudotsuga menziesii | reverse complement strand
TATGTTTTATCATATCTCTTATGTTTTATGAGACTCTTATGTTTTATGTCTTATGATATGCATAGATGAAGTTATCTCTTGAGACTCTTCAATTTGAAAACAAACCTTTGTAGAAATCATGGGACAAGGTCCATATTGAATAGTTCACCAAGTTGTCCATATTCTATATACAAGATGAAGTATGCAATGTAGACCAATAATGATTTTCACATGACTATATTTTGATTTCCCACAAGGATGACATAGATGAGGTTCTCTCTTGAGACTCTTCAATTTGTATAAAAACCTTGGAGGAAATCATGGGAGAGGGTCCATATTGAATAGTTCACCAACTTGTCCATGCTCTCTTCTTCATGCTACATTTATCATAACATGCCTTTGAGCTTGACAGGGATGCCTCTACCTCAATGATTTATCCTTCCTTCGGGGGATTTGCAACCTACTCATTGTGTAATTAGTCAATTTGTTCTCTTTAGTTAGTGTAACTTAATGAGTGTAGTTTATTCAATTTATTCCCAAGACATCCAAACACCAACTTGTGTCTTCCCTCACAACTATTGTGGCATATTACATTTAATGTCATCTCGTCCGAAGGTGTAGAATATTTCACTCATCTTATTGTGACTTCCACTACTTTTTGAACATAAAGGAAGTCATAATCCTATAGCTGTAATACCTGCAAAATTCACTCTCTTTACTTGACTCAAATAGAGTATAGAAATGAAACTTTAGTCCGAACATAAATAGAGACCTTTAATCAATGTTTATGTATCAATGCCAATAATTACTAGATTAACATATCTGTAATTTAGTTAATTATGTTGGAACATGTCATGTTTCTTGTATAATGGAACTAATACTTTATTTGTTGCTTCTTATGCAGGGGTAGACCTCATAGTTTTGATAAAAAAACTTTTGGTGATGGGAAACTCATGTAGTAGAGTAAGAAAAACTAGAAGGAATATGCCCATTAAAAAGGAAAATGAGGTAAGAGAAAAGGCCAGGTTGGCAATGGATAGAGTGAGGCATGGTCCAGAATTTTCCACTAATACTGCGACCGATATTAACACAGTTGATAACATAACAAACTCTAGTTTAGAACCATGGGTGAAGCAGTTGCGTCCAATGGATCCAACTCAAATTCCAACATCAACACAGTCTCCAACCAAGAATCCATCAATGAGCCATGTTGAAGCTCTTTAAAACATAGGTATATTGAGAGACGCTTAGTATCAAGCGTTGGTCATAGGAGCAATGATTAATTTGAAATCTCTTCATGAAGACCACAACCATGTCAAGCACACTCCCAATATGGACCAACATGTGAATGAAGCACCACAACAAAGAACCTCTGGGATTCGTAGCTCATATCCACCTTCCCTACCTCGACTGTCTAGTCCAAGAAAAAGGACTCCTAGATGTATCCATGTAGATGAAATTTGTCTCTCAGGCCTTGAAGGTAAGTTTCCCAAACGCACTATCGATTGACTATGTAGAAAATTAATGAAGGAATATTTTGAATCCAAAGGCGATGCAGGTAAATGTCAATTATTACTATGTTTATTAAATTCAAATTGTTTAGTTGTTGTTAGGAGAATTATGGGAATAATTATGGTTAGAATTTCATAGGCTAACAATCATATTGTTAGAAATCTCCAATTTTATTTTAATGTGATTGATAAGACGTCTCGTACTAAATATCTTTGTGCGGCTCTTCGTGTGTTATCAGAATCAATTGTAAGAAAGTCCACATGGAAACATCGCCTCCTTTCACACAGTTCTCGCATACTTAAATTATTAAGAAAAAATGTTAAGGATGTTATAAGAGAAAATATTCAGGCTCCGGGTGGAAAATATTGTTGGGATTTTTTCGACAGGTTTCGTCATCGAGATATGAATCTAATTGATGTTGTTAAGGACTTAGTACAAAAGTTCTGGCATGATCATAGCAGACCTTCATCTAACAAAAGAGATGTGCTAAAGCTGAGAAAATGTTCTACAAAATGTGAACCCCACGGCAAACACTTCCTTGACATGACACAGACTAAAATCTATGAGAGATTTTGGAATGAGCACACACAATTGAACCTAGGCCAAAGGTCCTTTGAGAAATGTAAGCCATGGTATGCTCATAGTGTTAATGTAATTGTAACATCGGAATGTATTCACTTGTATTTCTTATCTATTGTAACCTGATGTTTATTCCAGGATGTTCTTATGTCATGTCATGCCCCAATGTTCCAATCGGGAGAATAAATAATGTAAACAATTCATGTCAAGTCATTGTGGGTAACCCTCCTATTGTCTAAGGATTAAAGTCCCTGCAATTCTGGGGCACTAGGGTTATTAGACTCTCCTAGAGAGGTCGGCCATAGTAGGGTTTTAGTCATGTTGGGATTAGTATATATAGAGAGATGGACTCTCTATTTAGCACACATCACATACACACTCAAGTGTACCACATAGTTGAGGAAGGAGAAGACACTGGGGCTATATAAGAAGAAGGTTACTACTGTCGGGAGATCACTTACTATTTTGGGTTTTACTTTGGTGCTGATTTTATCTTCGAGGAAGTTGCAGGGTTTTCTCCATTTATGGTTTCCCTGAGGAAAAAACCATGTTCATTGTCTCTTATGTTTTGATTGATGTACTTGTTGTTCTCTCAGTTAAAGATCCTAATGTTATGCTAGCTTAATGTTAAAATCTAGCATGGTATCAGAGCTAACCTAAGAAGAAGACACTGTGCAACTGTGCGAACTAGGGCTTCTTACTTTGTGGATCTCTCTCCATAGATTTTCAGCAAAATAAGATTGGAATAACTGTCCTCCCTAGGGCGCATATTTCTATCGAAGCAGAATCCAATTCTGATGTTTTTTAGTTTTGTACCCAACACTACTGCCGAAAATTAGGGCTTTTCATAGAAGAGGATTTTTTCAGTGATCCTAGGCTTGGATTGATCTCCTCCCCAAAATCGAAGTTAGGGATAAATTTCAAGGCATTTGGGTGGACAAAACTATAGAAAAGGAAAACCCTAATTTGCTCCTGAACTAGCTCTGCAGGATTTTTAGCTCCAAATCCAGATCCGACATTTTGACCTAGTAAAATATAAATCTTTTGTATTTCCATTTGAGGGAGCTAACAACTTTCGAGCTTGGAAGTATAGGATCTCCATGTCCCTGGAAGAGAATGAGTTGGACTCCTACATCCATGAGGAGATTCCAATTCCAGAGGGAGATGAGGAAAAGGCCTTACATAAGAAGAAGTTGGTTATGGCAAAGAGAATCATTGCTGATTCTATCAAGGATCACCTTATCCCATAGGTGTCCTCTCTCAAGACACCTAAAGCTATGTTTGATGCCTTAACCAAACTATTTGAAGGGAATAACATCAATCAGAAGATGAATCTAAGGAACCAGTTGAAGAATGTAAAGATTCAGAATGCTGAGACCATCCAGTCTTACTTCACAATGGTCTCCCAGATCAAAGAACAACTAGAAGCTGTATATGAAGAAGTGGAGAATGCAGAAATTGCGATGAAAACACTGAATGGATTCCCTAGGTTAGGGGATTCATTCATCCAAGGAATCTGTGAAAGAAAGAAGTTAGTCAATTTCAACAGACTATGGGAAGAATGCTCTCAAGAAGAAGCTTGGATAGCAGCTCGAGAAGAGAAGATGGGAAGTGAAGATCAAGTCCTCATAGTTCACTCCAAGAAAGGAAGAAGAAACCCTCATCACTCCAAAGGTAAGAAATTTTACAATAAATATAACAATAGAAAGGCCCTATCTAGATTGAGATGTTATACATGTGATGAAAGAGGACACTTTGCAAAATATTGTCCTAAAAACAATATTAACTCTCATAAGAAGAAGGGAAACAAGAGAAGACATCATGCTCATGCTCCAGAGGATGATGAACCTTCCAAGAAGAAAACCAGATATAAAAGTGAATATTCTTCCAGTGAAGATGAATATGTTTTGATTTCCACTCTTACTGGAAACATTACTCATGGCAGCACTGATTGGCTTATAGACAGTGGGGCTTCCAAGCATATGACATGATTCAAGGAATCTTTTGTGAAACTATCAGAACATGAACCACCTCACAAGGTGAAGTTAGGAGATGAATACCAATATCCAAGAAAAGGTAGTAAGGAATCCTCCTATAAACTAGACTCTGGAAATTCTATGACAATGAAGGAAGTATTGTTTGTACCAGGACTAAAGAAGAACCTTCTCTCCATATCTGCATTAGATGCAAAAGGAATAAGGGTTGCATTCATAGATGGTCAAGTCATCATGTGGCCAAAAGGAAAGACTATCGATGATGCAGTAGTGATTGGAGAACAAGAAGGAGGTTTGTATAAATTGAAGGGCCATCCAGAACAAGCATTGGTCCATGACATAGTAGATCCAAATGAACTTTGGCATAGAATTCTTGCACATGTGCATTATAGAGCACTACCTATTGCAAGCAAAGCTGTTGAAGGTCTTCCAGAAATCCACGCAAAACATGATGGGATCTGCAAAGGATGTGCAAAAGGGAAGAATACAAAGAAGAGATTTCCACGTAGTGAAAGCAAAGCAAAAGGAATCTTGGAAATCATCCACTCCGATGTATGCAGTCCTATGTCATCAAACTCATTAAGTAGGTATGCATATTATGTTTCTTTCATTAATGACTTTTCTAGGAAGACATGGGTTTACTTCATGAAGAACAAAGATAAAGTATACAGGAAATTCAAGGAATTCAAAGCCTTGATCAAGAATCACACTGAAAAGAAGATCAAGACCTTTCGATCAGACAATGGTAGAGAATTCACTTGAAATGAATTCAAAGAGCTATGCAAAGACTCAGGGATTAAGAGGGAGTTGTCCACTCCTTATAATCCACAACAGAATGGGGTTGCAGAAAGGAATAATAGAACTATCATGGAAGCTACAAGAGCAATGCTTCATGATCAAGATCTTCCTATGCATCTTTGGGAAGAAGCTACCAGAACAACGGTGTATGTACAGAACCGTAGTCCACATAGAGTAATCAAGAACAAGACTCCTAAAGAAGTCTTCTCTGGTAAGAACTAGAAGTCAGCCATCTCAGAATATTCGACTATCCTATATACATACACATTCCAAAAGAGAAGAGAACAAAATTAGATCTTTCAGGAAAGAAGGGTATATTTGTGGGATACTCTGAAAGATCGAAGGCTTACAAAATATATTTCCCAGGATACAAGAAGATTGACATCAGCAAGAATGTGACTTTTGATGAAGACACGGCTTACAACAAATCCAGAAAGAGGCTTGATCAAGAACCTGAAGAAGCAGAAGCACCCTGAATTCACGATACAACCATGAATGAAGAAACTCAAGAAGAAGATCGAGAATATGAAGAACCACAAAGACCTGTAGATCCACCGTAGGAGAAGAATCCTCACAAGAGGAAACCAGATTGGGTACGGGAAGTGATCCAAGGTGCGAAAAGATATGGGGCTCTAGAAGAGAATCACAGAGAATGAAAAAGGACCAGATCCTGCTCCGAGTATGTAGCATTACTATGTGATTTCATTGATAAAGAAACTTCCAATTATGAAGAAGCAGTAGAACGGAAAGAATGGAAGGATGTGATGATCAAAGAATACCAATCAATCATGAAAAACAATGTTTGGGATGTTGTCCCAAGAACAGAAGGGAAGTTAGTTGTAACTTCCAAATGGATCTACAAGATCAAGCATGCTGCAGACGGTAGCATAGAGAAATATAAGACAAGATTTGTGGCTCGTGGTTTCTCTCAGAAAGAAGGAATAGATTATGAAGAAACCTTTGCTCGTATAGCTAGATACACTTCCATCAGATCGGTACTTGCTTTGGCTGCAGTAATGAAGTGGAAGATACACCAGATAGATGTCAAGACTGCCTTCTTGAATGGTGTAGTAGAAGAGGAAGTGTATGTAGAGTAGCCACTCTGTTTTGAGACACATGACAGCGAGTCTCATGTGTGCAGATTGAAGAAAGCCCTGTACGGTTTGAAACATGCACCCATGACATGGTACGGTAGAATTGACAGCTTTCTATCCAATATAGGCTTTACCAAGAGTAAAGCAGATTCCAATCTTTACTACAAGGTTGAAGATGGCAACCCAGTGATGCTTCTACTATATGTAGATGATATGTTTGTGACAGGTATGGATGGTTTGATTGCTGATACAAAGAGAAAGATTGCTGCTGAGTTCGAAATGAAGGAATTGGGTATGATGCATTATTTTCTAGGCATGAAGGTATGGTAGAATACGAATGGAATCTTCCTTTGACAAGGGAAGCATGCAGTAGAGATCTTGAAGAGGTTTGGGATGATGGACTGCAAGGCTATGGCCACACCTATGGCATCGAACCTGAAGCTATTGAGCAATGATTCATCAAAGTTGGTTGATGCTACGATGTATCATCAGATGATTGGGTCCTTGATGTACCTGAAGAACACGAGACCAGACATCTGCTTTGCTGTGAACACCTTGAGCCAGTTCCTGACAGATCCGAGACATGTTCGCTTGATTGCTGCAAAGCATATTCTGAGGTACCTGAGGGGTACAATTGATTATGGGCTCAAGTATGATTCGAATCAGAAAATTAACCTGGAGGTTTATGTTGATTCAGATTGGGCAGGCAGTGCCATTGATAGGAAGAGCACTTTAGGGTGTTGCTTCAGTATGGGATTAGGTGTGATCTCTTGGTTTAGCAGGAAGCAATCCTGTGTGGCACTTAGTACAGTTGAAGCAGAGTATGTTGCAGCTTGTTCAGCTAGTTGTGAGGTAGTATGGCTGTGGAAGCTACTGTCTGATTTATTTGATCTCCAGTTGGATGCTACTTGTATACATTGTGACAACTAGAGTTGAGTGAAGTTGTCAAAGAATCTAGTGTTCCATGACAAGTCGAAGCATATCGAGATCAAGTATCACTATATCAAGGATATGGTGCAGAGGGGAGCAGTGAAGCTCCAATATGTTGCAACGGATGATCAGATAGCTGATGTGTTAACAAAGCCATTGGATAAGGTGAATTTTGAGTACTTTAGGGAGAATCTTAGTCTTCTCCAAATCAAGGTTCCCTCCAAAGGGAAGAGACGAGTCTGTGAGCCATTCTGACATGGTGAGAGGATTAGTTCCTTCCATGGTCAGATGTAAGGGCTGATCCATTCTGTTATGGTGAGATGATTGGTTCCTTCCATGTCAGATATGAGTGCTAAGCCATTCTGATATGACTATAGAATTGGTTCCTACATGATCAGATATAAGGGCTATTGCCATTATTTGAATGAAGTTTCCTGGTGAGGTATCAGGAAAACTCAGTTTGGGACTGACGGCTATTCTAATATGACCATGAGATGTGCTCTCACATGATCATATATGAGTGCATGGCCATTCTGATGTGATAGAGGGATGTGTTCCCACTTGATTAGATGCAAGGGATGAGCCATTCTGTCATGGATAAAGGATTAGGTTCCTTCCATGTTAGATGTGAGTGCTAGCCATTCTGACTTGGTGTCATATATAAGGGCTACCACCATTCTTGGAATGGAGCTACCTGGTGAGGTACTAGGAATCCTCAGTATGGGACTGAGAGCCATTCTGATGTGACTAAGGGATGTGTTCCCACATGACTAGATGTAAGTGCAATTCCTTTCCACAGATGATAGTAGGTGTGTCCTATCATGCTGGTGGATGTGAGTGCTGGCCTTTCCACAGATGATAGTAGGTGTGTCCTATCATGTTGGTGGATGTGAGTGCTCTGCATTTTCACAGATGGTAGTAGGTGTGTCCTACCATGCTGGTGACTGTAAGTGCTGTGCCTTTTCACAAATGGTAGTAGGTGTGTCCTACCATGCTGGTGATTGTAAGTGCTGTACCTTTCCATAGATGGTAGTAGGTGTGTCCTACCATGCTAGTGGATGTGAGTGCTGTGCCTTTCCACAGATGATAGTAGTTGTGTCCTATCATGCTAGTGGTTGTAAGTGTTGAGCCTTTTCATAGATGATAGTAGTTGTTTCCTATCATGCTGGTGAATGTGAGTGCTGGGCCTTTCTGATATGATTATAGGATTGGTTCCTACATGATCATATGTGAGTGCTGGGCATGGATTTATAGCGAGTAGGTCAAATGTAAGTGCTAGATGGGCTATTTTGACTTGGTGTCAGATATAAGCGCTGAAGAAAGACCTACATGGAGGCTAGGCCTACAACCAACATGAAAAAGGGTTGGCTCTGTAGAACTTCCTGTTATGAGAAGAATCATGAGATAACACCTGTGATGATCCCGTGATGATGATCCAGCAGTGATGATCTAGATCAAGTGATGATCCAAATCTAGTGATGATGCCTAGCGATGATCTAGATCCAGTGATGATGCTCAGTGATGATCCAGATCGAGTGATGATGTCCAGTGATGATCCAGATCTAGTGATGATGTCCAGTGATGATCTAGATCCAGAGATAAAGATGACTTGAAGACAAAGAAGACTTGAAGATGAAGATGACTTGAAGATGAATATGACGAGAAGACCCAGAGAATAAGACCAGTGATGAAAATTGTGTCGAGAGAATACCTTCCTAGTTAGGAGGGAGTGTTAATGTAATTGTAACTTCAGAATGTATTCACTTGTATTTCTTATCTATTGTAACCCGATGTTTATTCCAGGATGTTCTTATGTCATTTCATGCCCTGCTATTCTGATCAGGAGAATCAATAATGTAAATAAGTCATGTCAAGTCATTGTGGGTAGCCCTTCTATTGTCTAAGGGTTAAAGTCCCCACATTTTCGGGGCACTAGGGTTATTAGACTCTCATAGAGAGGTCAGTCCTAGTAGGGTTTTAGTCATGCCAGGATTAGTATAAATAGAGAGCCGGACTCTCTATTTAGCACACATCACATACACACTCAAGTGTAGCGCATAGTTGAGGAAGGAGAACAAGTGTACTACTGTCGGGAGATCACTTACTGTTTTTGGTTTTACTTTGGTGCTGATTCTATCTCTGAGGAATTTGCATGGTTTTCTCCATTTATGGTTTCCCCGAGGAAAAAACTGTGTTCATTGTCTCTTATGTTTTGATTGCTGTGCTTTTTGTTCTCTCAGTTAAAGATCCTAATGTTATGCTAGCTTAATGTTAAAATCTAACACGTATATGCATTGATTGCAACACATGCTATTGTATATACCATGTAGAATATGAATAATTTTATGACACGTATACAAATTTATATTGTGATTTTCATACTAACAATGAGAAGGGTTGCAATGAATCCGTAATACCACTGAATGTATCAAGAGATTTTATCAACGGTGTCATGTGTCTAAGGAATGAAGGACAAAAATACTATGGAAAATCATGTCTATATGGGAATTGTTCGAGGTGAAGTGAGATTTCTCTTTTGAACCGTTGCATTCATGAAAGCGATGAGATCAATTTGGAAGTATGATCATGGAGATGTAGAGCTTCAAGTACGTAATGTATCAATTAGATAGTGCAAAAGAAAGTAAAAATATTGCATTGGTGAAGTCACAGGTGCAAATGATTATTGCATTTTTTTCTCTTACACATTCAGTTTCTACATATTCATTCTTTAAAGGTCACATTCTAATACGAACCTTGTTTTCATGGAAGCAAGTACGAGTATGTGATTTTTTTATGGAGTTCTACAAGAAAACCGAGAAGTATGTTCAACATGTGCATGTAGAGCGACGGTAGGACGAGCCGTATAGAAAATGCAAGGATAAATTTCCCATTGGGACGATATTGTCAATTATGGATTTTGCAGAAAACTACACCCTTCAGCCACAAAATGAAATTTAGAGTTGGTACTACCATTTCGACGAAGTCAGCATCATGGTACATATTACGTATAGGCATGGACTTGAGAGGAGCATTAACAACGGGATAATATAGAAGGAGACAAACTTTTACATAAGTGATGAAAAATGCCATGATATGCATTATGTGCAACATTGTTTTCGAATTTTCTATGATCAACTAAAGGAGGGAGATATACAGATGGATCGATATTGGATATGGTCAGATGGTTGTACGGTCTAGTTCAAAAATGTCGGAGTCTTCCAATGGATGAGTATGTTGCATAAGACTTACAATGTGCTGCATATATGGAACTACTTTGAGACTGGGAACGACAAAGGTGAGCATGATGGGGTCGGTGCATGGATTAAGACCGCACTACGAAGGGAGGAGATGAGGTTTACCAAAAACCCCCATATCAAAGATGCATAATCCATACTTCAATTATGATTTGCAACAATGTCAGACTTAACTAAAGTGCAACATACATCAATAGGGGAAGGAAGGAAAGTCAGGAATTTTTGGCCATTGGTTGACATAGATCGATTCCATTCCTATAGTTGCGGCAGAGTACAAGGAACACGTGCATTTAATTTGGTTCGAAGCTCAAACAACCCCCTATTTGAAACATGGATGGAGAAACTTGCTTTCTTTTGCAGTCCTCGAGCAGTGGTAAATGGGATGAATGCGAATGTATGGATTGGGTTGATGATTGGGATCATGTGTCACTTGTAGTCGACCCATGTGTAGTCATTGAAACAACCCACTTAGAGGAGGCTTATTCAGCGATTTTGATAGACTACGACCATCTCTTAGATCTTGTACAACCAGGACACATATATGCAGTTGTTGCCCTGAAAGACAATGAATGGGGCATGGATGATTGGTTGGCACGATGCATTTGAGGTAATAAAATCCTAAATGGATCATTGATTGATGATGAAGGAAATGAATTTCCTATTGGCTCAATGGTGGTTGAGGGTGAATATCTTACAATAGATGGGAAATCAAGAAGAACTAGTGGGCATGTATTCGTGTTGGAGACATTTACCCACCATGCACACTTAATTTGGTCAATTTGTCCTTGTTAAATCACTATCCTAAGTTTTATTAACTTAATTGGAATCAGAGGAGCACTATATGACATCATCATGAGCACACCCATGCCTACCTTCAATCAAGGAGGCCAACTAAGCCTTCTCCTTCATTTGGGGAGGCTAACTGGAGCACTCTAGGGGTGATCTAAGTGTCATAAACGCACCTATTTTCTAACTGATGGTTACAATCAGTTAAGATGAGTGGTAAAGGTGCCTCCTGGTCAGCAAATCTACCATTGGAATTTGCAAGGGATGTGTTGTTGGAAAGCACCCTGAGCATAAGTTCGATCGAGGGAAGGCAAGCCGAGTATCATGCATATTGGGACTGATACATTCTGATATCAGTGGTCCCATGCCTATCACATCCATGAATGGATAAAGGTAAATTCTGAATTTCATTGATGACTTTTCCAGATACACACGGGTCTTTTTTCTCAAAAAGAAGTCGAAAGTCTTGGAAAAATTCACTGAATTGAAGGCCTTGATTGAGAATGCATTTGGAAAAAAGATAAAGATTTTGAGATATGATAATGGTGGGGAGTATGTTGGTAATGAGTTACTACATATATGTTCCCAAATTGGTATTCATATCTAGCATTCATTTCCCTACACTCCCCAGCAAAACGGTGTAGCGGAGAGGAAGAATCAGGCTCTCAATGAGATCACCACCTGTATGTTGGAATCAAAGAAATTGGCTGAAAATTTATGGGTGGAAGCCATGCATTCTATAGAATATATTCAGAATAGAGTTCCACACTAATATATGAAAGGGAAGACCCCTTTCAAAGAATATTTCAGACACAATCCGGACGTGTCAAATCTGAGGGTGTTTGGGTCCACTGCATGGGCCCGAATTCCGCTTGATAAAAGGAGGGATTTGCAAACGCAAAGAATCGAATGTTTGTTTATTGGATATCCTGATGAATATAAAGGTTTCAAGATTCTAGATATCAAAACAAAATATATCATCATTGAAAGGAGTGTCATGTTCGATGAGCCTCTTCAGGAGGTAGAACTAGTGAACGAGAAAACTGTTGAATTTCCTTCCTATTCTACTGAATATTTGGATGATGTAATTGGGGGTGATGACCCTGATTTAGATCCTATGATTTATGATATCAGTGTATAGAAAACATTAGATGCTGAATCAGAACATGAAGTACAAAACCATCTCCCAACTTGGGCCCGACAGACACTCTGCTTCACAGGAGATAACATTGGAAATCCAGATGATCCAAGGAGAACCTGGTCTGATTTCCAAAGAGTAGGTATTGCGCTCTCTTGTCCTGATTATTCGATATCTGAATCTTCTTATTTGATGATAATTTCAGACCCTAATTCTCACTACCATGCTCATAAGTATCCGATATGGCAAGTTTCCATGGATGAAGAGATGAATTCTCTTCAGAAAAACACTACTTGGGAGCTAGTTTCTCTTCCTCCGGGGAGGAAATTGGTTCAATGCAAGTGGGTTTTTTGGACTAAGATTGATGCATATGGAAGCACCTACAAATATAAGGCAAGGATGGTGGAAAAATATTTCTCCCAGGTCCAAGGTGTGGACTACCACGAGACTTTTGCACCGGTTGCAAAAAAGGACTCCATCCGCCTAGTTTTGGCAATTTCAGCATCTAAGCACTAGGAAGTGCATCATATGGATGTTAAGTATACCTTTCTGCATGGAGATATTAATGAGGAGATATACATGAAGCATCCTAAGGGATACATTTCTGATCCATATTTGTTTTTCAAGCTAAACAAGTCACTATACGAGTTAAAACATGCCCCAAGAGAGTGGTATTCCAAGATGGATGCCTTCCTTCTCTTGCAAAACTTCCAAATGTGTAAATCAGATCCAAATGTGTATATACAACAGTATTATGGTAATTTTATTATTATTTTTTTATATGTTGATTACTTACTAATTACAAGTAGCACAGTTACTTCTATTTCAGTCATCAAAACTGCTCTCCACAATGCATTTGAACTGAGCGATTTGGGGCTCTTGAAGCAATTTGTGGGGCTCAAAATTGAGCAAAATTTTGATGGGATAATGGTCAATAAGTACAAATAAATATAATACATGTTATTCAAGTTTAATATGTCTAAATTTAAGGCTTATCCATTCCCTTTCCTTTCAGGGATCAGCCTTGAAGAAGGAAAAAGCACACCTCCCATGGACTGCACTATTTAACGACAACTGATAGGCAGCTTGCTCTACTTGACTCATTCTCGACCTGATATTTGTTATGAAATGAATGCTGTATCAAGATACATGCAGAAGCCTCATGATATTAATTGAAAGGAAGCCAAGAGGATCCTCCAGTATATTCAAGGAACCAGGACCTACGACATTCACTATGCTGCAGACTCCAAGCTAGAGCTGGTTGGTTACACAGATTCTGATTGGGCGGGTGATTCTATTGATAATAAGTCTACTTCCGGATATGTCTTCATATTTGGTGGTGGCCCCATTTTCTGTTCTAGCAAAAAGTAGGCTTCCATAGAATCGGCTTCAACAGAGGCCGAGTACCGAGGAGCGGTGAATGCTTGTATCCAAGCTGTTTGGTTGCAAGGCATTCTTTCAAAGTTTGATCTTGGTAGTACTTTGTCCACTGTCCTCTTTTGTGACAATAAAATTGATATTAAGATATCCACAGATCCATTTACCAGGAAGATGACCAAGCATGTAGAGATACACATGCACTATATCAGGGAATTAGTGCATGACAGGACCATCATTTTGCAATACTGCCCAACTGATGAGCAGATTGCAGACATCTTCACCAGGATATTTTCAAAAAATAAGTTCACTTACCTCCATTCACTATTGGGGGTGAGTTAATCAAGGTGATCAGACTACTTTCAGTGTTCAGCTTGAGGGGGGGGTTTCCCACTAGGTTTTCCCTCTTTTCCTCACTTAGATTTATTTTTGAACATTGTTTTGAGTTACATTATTGTACATGGTGAGCTATGGAATTTTTTTCAGGGCCCTAGCATTTCATGCATTTTATGTTTCTACTTCTCCTGAGAATAGCTTAAGGGGGGGTGTTGGAGACATTTACACACCATGCACACTTAATTTGGTCAATTTGGCCTTGTTAAACCACTATCCTAAGTTTTATGGACTTAATTGGAATCAGAGGAGCACACCCCTACCTACCTTCAGTCAAGGAGGCCAACTAAGCCTTCTCCTTCATTTGGGGAGGCTAACTGGAGCACTCCGGGGGTGATTTGAGTGTCATAAATGCACCTAATTGCTAACTGATGGTTACAATAATTTAAGTTGAGTAGTAAAGGTGCCTCCATTCATTATATTAATTATTTTATTAATATTTAATGAACTGGAGCCAACAAGGGCACCTCCAACCACCTCTAATGGCCAGTTTGAATTCAATTAACCTCATCGGGGTTCATTGGAGTTATTGATGCGCTACCACTTGTTGGTTGGCATGCAGTGACATGTGTCTGAGCTAATTTCAGTTAGAATTAGTCATTCACTGCACTTTGACTTCAGTTAGGACTCATTTGAGTCAGTCAAGACTTGATCAGTTGGTTAACTAGTGTGTTTATTGTGTCTTACAGTCAGTTAATCTGCACCCATTCATTCAATTCGAATGACCTCCTTGGGAATTCAAATTTTCTTGGAATTCATGCATCTTGCATGATCATTGTATTGTATTATTCATTATTCCTTTGATTATATAGAGATGCTACTTCCATTGCAACACCATTTTTCCAATTTTATGCATAATTCTTTGAATTCTTTGTGAGACTATGTTTTTAGTCCCTAGACCACTGTGAAAAATTAATAATTTGTGGATTATAGACCAGGTTATGTGGTCTATCACTTCAAAAACTTGATTTTTGGCATGAACATCCATCTACAAACAATGTCAAAAAAGAACTCAACCAAGGTACATTACTTCTTGCCGCATTCATAGTACGAGAGATTGATGGAGACAATTAGCAACAAAGAGAATCCAGATGGCTATATTGAATGAGATTGGGTAATTGAGCTTACACTCCTCTTACACTACCACACTAGCCTAACATTCGACCAATCCTACCCCTAAACATTCGACAACTTCTATGAGATAACTATTTAGATATGTCAACCACTGCTCCTTCAACTTGCACAATGTAGTTCACATGCACAATGAGGCATGGGTAGGGATGGTGCACCATTTATAGGGTTGGATGGACCCCACTTGACAAAACCCTAGTTTTCATCATCTATCCTGGAGGAATTCCTGGGCCGTGTAGATTCGGGGAGAGGCCACCCCGGCCATAATCTCATGCCACGGTCCTAGCGAAACTGATGGTTCATCGATTAGAGCCCCGATCAACGTTCTATGATGAGTTGCAGTAGGCCTCCAAAATCCGTTCAAGGACGCCTGGGGCAATTCAAGGTGGAGATCCAGAAACCAAAACAGACAACAATTTTCGATTCCTTCAGCTCCTACAAGTGTGTTTGGGCATTGCCTCCATGGGAAAGCCACCCCTATCCACTCAACACAGGGTTTTACAGGGATGGTGCACCATTGCTAGGGTTGCATGGACCTCATTTTCATGTGACTTTCAACTTGACATAACTCAGAAACCAGAGGTTGGATCGATGAACCGTTGACTTTGTTGGTCTCTTGGCATGCCATTACCTCTAGTGGGACCTATCTAGCATGTTTTCATGTCCCAATGACTTCATTGTGCATTATTTTCGTAAGCTAGGGTTTTTCTTAGTTTCCTTCAATGCAAGTCTCACATTGGTGGGTCAACTCTGCAAAGCCCACCACTATTCTAGTATTGGTAGTTTTCCCATATTGGAATTTCCCATACACACTTTTGGGAGACAATGACATGCAATATTTCTACTCCATTTGTTTTTTCGCTCCTAGACCGAGAGTCACCAAGTGTCCCTGAATGACATTTTCATTTGACTTTCAACTCGACATAACTTGAAAAATGTAGGTCGAATCGATGAAACGTCGAATTTGTTGGTCTCCTAGAATTACATTACCTTTAGGGGGGCCTCTCTACCATGTTCTCATGGCCTAGTTACTTCATTGTACATCAGTTTCATAAACTCGGGTTATGCTAAATATCCTTCAATGCAATTCTCCAATTGGTGGGTCAAATCTGCAAAAACCTACACCGTTCCAGTCTTGGTAGTGTTTCCATATCGAAATTTCCCATACACACTTTCCAGAGCCAGGGACATGCAATCTTTTTGCTCTGTTTTGTTTTTCTCTCCTGGACCGAGAGTCACCAAGAGTCACCAAGTGTCCTTGAATTGACAATTTCATGCGAATTTCAACTCGACATAACTTGGAAACTGGAGGTCTTATCGATGAACCGTCAACTCCATTGGTATCCTGGAATTCCATTACCTCTAGGAAGGCCTCTCCACCACATTTTTATGGCCTAGTGACTTCATTGTGCATTGGTTTCATAAACTAGGTTTTTGCTCAGTTTCCTTCAATGCAACTCTCATATTGATGGGTCAACTCTGCAAAACCCTCCATCATGCCAGTATTGGTAGTGATCCCATATTGAAATTTCCCATACACACTTTCCGGAGCCAATGACATGCAATCTTGCTTCTCCATTTGTTTTTTTGCTCTCGGACCGAGACTCACCAAGTGTCCCTAAATGCCATTTTCATGCGACTTTCCACTCGACATAACTCGGCAATCGGAGGTCAGATCGATGAACCGTCAAATCTGTTGGCCTCCTAGCATGCCATTACCTAGAAATAAATAGACCATATACCTAGAATCTATGTACCTACACTATTACAAAGAAACTAGAGTTTCATGAATTACAAGTAGAAACACATAATTGTATGAATTATAAGTAAAAACTCATACACGAATTATAAGTATATAGCCAATTAGGGTTTCATGGATTGAAATAATTTCCCATACATAGAGATGATGTATTATTCTATCCTCTCTTATGTAGAACCACTTAGACCATATACCTAAGCTATAATAGAAAATAGCAAAAAAACTAGGGTTTCACGAACTACAAACCATAAACCTAAAAACTAGGGTTTATAAATTTACACATATAACTACAAGCTAGGGTTTTATGAAGTAGAAACTCACATGCATAATGATGATGTGATATGTTATTCTCACTTATGTAGAAATAATTAAACCATATGCCTAAGCTACATGCACAAATAGAAAAAAATAGGGTTTCATGAACTACAAACCATAAACCTAAAAAATAAGGATTACAAATTTACACATACATCTACATACTAGGACCATATACGTACGTAAATAAACTTAGACCATACACCTAATGTATAAGAAAAAATGTCAAGAAATCTAGGATTTCTTGAACTACAAATCACAAACTTAAAAGCTAGGGTTCACAAATTTAGACAAAGAACTACAAACTAGGGTTTATGAACTCATTAGGTTTATATCATTATATTTGTTAGTATCACTCAGCTAGAAACTAGCAGAAAATATACCTAGAAGATATGTACCTACACTACAACATCTATAGGGTTTCATGAACTACAAATCACAAACCTAAAAAATATGGTTCACACATTTTAGACATAGAACTAAAAACCAAGGTTTATGAACTCAATAGGTTTAGATAATTATATTTGTTAGGTGTCTAGTTAGGTCTAGGTCCTTAGTGTTTAGGTATGCAATAACAGGTCCAAATCTAGGTATGAAAAGCCGAGACAACAAATGGGAGGGCCAAGGGGTGAAGGGAGGCTTGGAAAACTATAAAAATATCTTGATAATATTATTTGGTAGCAAGAGGAATACTTCGTGGGAAAATTTGCTAAATTGCAAAAATATTTGCACTATGATTTACAAGATCAAGTATTTGCTATTTAAAATTATTAATGTTATTATAAACATTTATGAATTTGTGTATGTTTTTTTGTTAACTAACCTACAGTGTTAAAATTTTTAAGCATTTTACTGTGAGCATACAGACTTTATTGCTTCGTCAACAATAAGTATTGCAAGCTCATCAACTGCAATCTACTACTGCATTCGACATAATGTATGCAAATATGTAATCAAAGGAAAAGTAATAGAAAGAAGTACAAAATGATATATTCATATACACAAATTTCCAATCAAATACAGTAGTAGTGAAAAATGGAACATCGTTCGCAATGTCTATACAATGGAAACTCGTGCCTTATACAAAATATGGAAACTCATGCCAAAATGCCACATCATGGCTAGTGTACATAGGAGGGCTCTCAATCGTACTTCCCACCATCGGAGCTCCTAGGTGCACCTCCAAAATCGATCTTCCTCTTCTTCGAGCTAGAGGAAGCTTGGTCCTTCTGGCCACTTCAACCACCTCCCCTTAGGCTCTGAAACAACAACAATCAAATTTCAACTCCTACAAGAAATTATACAAGTATAAAACACAATTTAAAAATCAAAATTAAGTTTTCAAATCTTAAATAGCTCACCTCAAACGAGACTATAAGTGGTGAGTGGGAGACCCTCCTCCATGATCCAAGTCTCTCAGCAATGCCACCCTACAACATTTAAACAATAAGATAAATCATATAATTTAATTCCTATGTTAATTTTCATTAATATTGCACGATATTTTCATAAACTAATCAATCTCACCGTGAACACAATAGGCTAGTCCTTGGGGGTGGCTGGTGGAGCATTCCACTGGTCCTCGGGGGTGGCAAGTGGAGCAGTGGGATGGATAACCCGCTCTGATGCTAGGGTGGATGGCATAGCAGAGGAAGTAGCCACATCGATGTTGGCTACAAAACTAGGGGGCATGGTGAGAGAGGGCATGGACTGAAGTGGGCGAAGTGGTGATGTACGACGATAAAACACAACTAGTTATAGAATGGAATGGGCCACCATGGAAGGATAAATGACAGTGGTGGGGGAATATGGGGGAGGTGGTTAAGTGCTGGGATGGGGTGGAGGGATTGGTGAATGTAAATGGATGGTGTATCATGGTTGGAGGGGGGAGGGTGGAAACATGGGAAATTGTAAGGGAGGGAGTGGATGGGTGGGGTGGGGGGGAGTGAGCGAAGGATGTGACAAAGAAGGGGAAGCTAGATGGAAGTGTGGTGGTGGATGGGAGTATAACATAATTTGAGCCCAAAATCTGAAGGATGCCATGTCTGAAATTCAACAGACACCTATCTATTATTCGACAACTTCCTTTTTTTGTTCTCGGTGAGATATCGTCGGATATTCGACCCCTTGTATTACACCGTTGAATTTTCAACAGAGAATGAAGATAATATGCGAAATGATTTAACCCAATACGTCGTCATATTTTCGATGAATAATTGTAAAATTTAAGACAAGGTAGTTGTCGAATTTCAGATGAATCGTTGTCAGATTTCAGACGAATTGTCGTCGAATTTCAGACGACAAGGTTGTATGATTTCAGATGAAACATTGTCAAATTTCAAACAATCTGTGGTCGAAAGTACGACGACATCTCATAAAAAATTTCCCAAGATGTCAAAAATTTGACGACAATATACCATTGGAGCCAAAGCAGCGTTGTCGGATTGAAATGAAATTCGACAATAGCTACTAGTCATTGAACGTCAGATAACTAAATTGGTACTATATATTAATAAAAAGAATGAAAATTCAAATGATTTTAAGAATTGTAATCCATTCAACTGCTATTCATCCATTCAAAGGCTAGTGTAACCCAATCAATGCACACCAAATAATGACAATAGAAGTGCCAAATGATGTTCTAACTATTCATAACCAGCATGCAATGCATCAATATTACATGGACCCCTTATTTCATACACCAGAATTACAAGGTGGTTCTGCAATTGACACAACCTTTGATATAGTAACTATGGTATGTCTTTGATGGGGGTCACCAACCAACTTGATACTTGCTTGTGTTGGTTTTCTTTAGGTATCTTTTTTCCATGCAGTTTGATCATGATGAAATATTGATTATTTGTTCTTAATGATTATCATATTAGCTTAGGTAATTTATGGGAAGAACAGGCTTGTTATGAACTAAGTGTACCATATTCTGGTTAGTATTTTTCATATAGTTAATTACTTAGAAAGAATTTCATTAGACGGTTGTTCAAAATTGCTTATGATATTTTAGTTCCAGAAGCCTACATTACTTTCTTTCTAAAATGCTCTTACTTTATAGCAATTCCTAGCGGATCTAAAATTTCCTATCATTGAAAGTGTGGCCCTAGGTTAGAGAGTCCATGGAACAATAGTTTAGGTACCATAATTGAAAAGAATTCTTAAAAGTTAATATTTTTTATTTGGATCAGAGGCCTTTCATGATAAGAGCTCTGATTAGATGAAGAATAGTAGCTATCAACCATTATGAATGTGTTCATTTTCACTTAATTGAGGTTGGTTCTTTTGCACATGTGCAAAATACAACACTGAAATAAATTCCAGAAAGGAGAACACAATCAGAACTAGGAAATGAATGGGAACATAAGCATGTGGTATGTGATGAAATCATATTATTCATGAACAATGGAAACCAAAGAGTGTTTTCTTGAAGCACATCTTAAAATTACTATGAATACCAGTTGTGTATGACATATACATGTTGGAAGTTAAAGGTTTGAGCTTTGAGACCATATAAGTTTTTCTATTTCTATAGTGCATAAGATGAAATATCTAAGCCTGCAATTGCATTAACTATTGTATTAACCTAAGTTAATATGTAAGGACTTTAAGATATAATATTTTGCAGCTACACAGAAAGGTAAAGTAAATAAATAGGATAGTATACTAGTTTCTTTGTTACATCCTTCTGACACCATGGTGCTAATGGGGATTGAAACAAATATCAGTTTTGAAAAGCTCATAATTATCTGGTTTGAACTGGATAAAACTTTTATTCAGCTTAAACCAGAAAAATTATTACAATATGTCCATTTGTGAAACCCTACACTATACTATCAAAAGGTGTTAATCTTAGGCTAATGATTAAATAGAAGATGAACGTTTTCCAATATAAATGTTAGTTTTCACTAGGATTTGGCATGAAATATTTTGTGGTCATGCATATGGATTTGTCCTGATAATGGCTGAAAATGTTCCATATGCTCCCCATGAACTAAGGAATTCCAATACTCTCCATTTTATTCTTGATTCTACTTTTCCTTTGCTTATATTATTTTCTTAATAATAAAGAATATATCATCGGTTTTTATATGTTGCATATTTGTTAGTGTTCATATCTGAGCATAAGATTCTCTTTCATATAACTGATATGGACAAAGAGAGCTCCATGTTTGCAAGCTTATTAATTCTTGATCTAGGTTTGGATTTCCTAGCACCCTTCTATGAGGGTTATCGAGGAGCATGTGGCAATTTAAGTACTCAACAACTCCTAAGCATGGAGGACATGATCCTTGGTACTGCAATCCTGACAAGTTTTAGTGCCTTTGCAAATAATGAAGTGTTATGTGTGCATAGTCTTTAACATAGTCACCAAACTCGATTTGGGTTTTGACTAATTTTGGCTGGACAGTCGAACTTGCCTCAGCAAAGACTCGGTACCATAAAAAATGCAAAAATTATAGATTTTCAAGGATTTTTTTTTATAGATGATACATTACAAATTACATTTATTATAATTAAAATACACCAAATATAATGAAAAATAAACATAACCAAGACAAGTATATCATACAATGTATATGATATGATCATGATCAACCATCATATCCATCATTATCATTCATCCATAAAGATTCAAAATCAACATGAACCATGGCTTATGATTCATGAATTTCAAATGTCATAACTCAAGGCTCAAAGAGTATGAGTCTTGTAGGGTATTCTAGGAGATTCATTAAGGGATTCTCCAAGTTTACATTTTCTACTACCTCACTTCCAAATATGGCTACGAAGTTTGAGTGGAAACAAAAGTGTGAAGAAAGCTTTAAGTTATTGAGGAAGATTCTTACTAATGCACCAATGTTGAGAATAGCAAATCTGAAAAAATACCTTATAATGTGCATTGATGTTTGTAAAGATTGTATTGGAGTATCCTCACCTAGAATGGGTATATGTTCTGTTACGAATCTCGAAAACTTGGAAACAATTCAAAAGACATTTTAAGCAAGGGTAGCTTTATGCTCATTCTTTAAGAATATGATCAATAAAATTCATGCCCTTAGGTAGGGATCAATGTCAATAATCCAATATGAAGACAAGTTCATGGAATATCTAAAGTATGTATCCAAAATAAAGGATAAGCAGTTTATGTTGAATTGTTTTCTAAGTGGATTACATACTTCATTGAGGCCTAAAACCATGAGTAAGGAAATTTGGAAAGTAGGACTTCCACATGAAGTCAAAGGATAATAACAACACGATAACAACAAAAGTTATAATTTTTTTATTAAAACCCTTTCTTCTATGGCATAATTAAAATATGTCAGCCTAATCAACTAACATCCTAACACCAAGCACAACTCATAATGTGGATGTAACTGGTAGAAATTCAAGAACATTGTGATGCTTTATGTGCATGAAATTATGCTAAATATTTCCCAAGGCAAAATATTTCCCAAGGAAGTAAGGAAGTGCTAAAGTGGCCATAAATTTGGAGGAAGATACCACAATGGGAAAAGTAGCTCTTGCACCTAAGATTTACGCAACAATGGAGGAATAAAAAGTAGAAAATCAATATACAATGATCAAGGCCTAAGGTAAGATTTGGAACCAAACTAGTTCTAGTTTAATTGACCTTGGGGTTAGCCACATCTGTATTACAACTAAATTGATTTGGAGTTGCATTGTTAGGCATAGTAACCATGGTAAGAAAACTAGCCATTGGAACAAAGAGGCATGCAAATGAAATGGTGAAGAAATGTATAGTTGAGATAAATGGACTCTCCAGTCATGCAAATTTAAATATTATACCTCTTGGATAGTGTAATGAGATAGTAGGAATGGATTGGTTGTTGTCACAATAAAATAAAGTTCACTGATACAGTAAAAACTGACTGCATCAAGGACAAATGAAAAGTGAAAACTGTACAAGGAAGAACAAGTCCCATGTCTATAAGGAATAATTCATCTATGGAAGTAAATAATTGTTTCAGGAAAGGCTACCAAATGCTCACAAAAAAATTGATCAAGTCATCCAAGAATAAGGAACCGAATTTTGAGGAGTTTGAAATATTGAAGGAATTGAAGGACGTATTCCAAGAGGAAATGTCTAGACTTTCCCTAAGAAAGGAGGTGTATTTTTCAATAGATTTATCTATGGAATATCAGCCCTCATCCAAATATCCATATAAAATGAGCACAACAAAATCACTAGAGCTTAATACAAAACTGCATGAATTGCTTGAAAATGACTATGTTAGTCTAAGTGTATCCCTTTGGAAACACCAATTATTTTTTTCAAGAAAAAGGATAGGACCTTGAGATTATGCATTGATTATAGGAACTCATAATGTAACAATCAAGCACTATTTTACATTGCTGAGAATATGACTGCTTTGAGATCATATGAAAGGACCAAAGGTCTTCCCAAAAGTTGATTTGAAATTTGGATAAAGGGTGAAAACATATTCAAGACAACTTCAAGATGAATTATGGGAATTATGACTTTGTAGTGGTCACATTCAACCTAATGAACACAAAATATACCTTTATGTTCCCAATAAAAAACATGTTAAACAAACACTTGATAAGTTTGTACTCTTACTTTTGGATGGTACACCAATATATCTTATTCCAAATCAGAAGAAGAGCACAAGGAGCACTTACAAAGTGCTCTACCAGTGTTGGGAGAGCACAAAATATCCACTAAATCAAGCAACTATGAATTATTTTAAAAGTACACCACCAATTTGGGACACACCACATCTGAAGAGGAATATTAGTGTATTTAACGAATATTGAGTCCATCACGGGAAGGCCCACTCCAAGAAATGTGTCTAGTCTAAGAAAATGCATGCATATTGAAGGGTATTACAGGATATTGATTGAGGGAATATCAAAGTTTTCATTTGCTACTGACCTACTGTTATCATCCAAAATGGAACTTCTCTGTCTGAGTACCGACATTCCTTGTGTTGGTACACAAAAGGACAAATTTGGATTGAAGTGGCCAAAACACTATAGATGGACATGACCTTTGATGAATTATCCTCAAACCAACCTTGTATATTTTTATTATGAGTTTTGGGTTGCATATGTGACTATATGCATTGAAACTTGCGTATCATACACGAGTATTTTCATTGCAACCCGCATATACTCTCATATGTGATTTCTCTTTGAGGAACTTGCGTATCATACGCGAGTTTCCTATATTAATACCCGCGTATACCTTAACTCGACATTAAAAAATATAAATTGATATTAGATGAGATTAGTTGGGGCCTAATCAATAACTATCCCAACCATCTCAACCATCCCAACCTTTGAAACCACTCTATTTCCCAAAGAATAAATAGAGGCCTTGGGGTGGGGGATAATCAATCAATTTTGGATAGCAAATTTATGTTGATGGTATACCTTTAGAGTCTTCGAGCAGCATAACTCAGAGTCCTTTGGTTGCAGAGGAGTCCTTGTCTCGGAAGCTAGGTTGTATTCTTATCTTATTCACCGATTGTTAATAACGATAATTATTCTTCCAATCTTGTATTTTGTATATTTCATGGGTATTGGTTAATGAATATGTTTTTTTATATTATCAATATGTTTTCATCTAAACTCTCATATATATATGTGTGAGATATTACTTGAGGGATTTTCTCTTTGCTGGTGAAGAGGTGCATCCCTAGAAGCTTTGGAAAGGAGTAGAGTGAGAGAAGATCAATCTTGGATCAACCATCGTTAATCGGGTAAGTCAATAATTTCTTCCTATTCTCTTTCCATTCCTTGTAAAACGTTGATTTTCTGCAAGTTAGTAGTAAGTTGGTAAACCTAATCCCTAGGTTACAAGGGTGCTTTATCTTGAACAACACCTAATTTAGAAGATGGATGGGAAGTTTAAATGGAAGCCAAGGTTTGGAGAAAGCTTCCAAATGATGAATAAACTTCTTACTAGTGCACTAGTTTTGAGAATAAAAAATACAAACAAAGACCGTATCATGTGCACTGATGTGTAAGGATGGTATTGGAGTAATCCTTACCCAAAATGGGCATGTGGTATTCTTTGAATATTCAAAACTTAAGTAACGTGAGATAAACATTTCCATGTATGATTTACAACATGTTTAGTGGTTCATGTTCTACATATGTTACAACACAACCTCATTAGTAAAAAGTTTGAGTTGGGAATAGACCATGAGAATTCAGAATATTTTTTCAAACAACCACATGAAAATTCCAAGCAAAGGAGGTAGTTAGAGTTTCTTGGTGAATACCATTTCAAGAGAAAGCGCAATGAAGGAAAAATGAATAAATTTGCAAATGTACTTTGCTAGAAAAGGAATCTAGTTACCATCAATACTTGTCAGTTTGATGTGAGGAGTGCTTGAAATTTTGTGGAAAATGAGTATTACCTTCTAATGAAGAAGGAATTGCAAAACAACAAGGATAAGGCACATTAAAAGTATAGAGGATTTCATTTAGTCGATGATGTGCCTAACTATATAGATTTAAGAAAGTCAATTTTGAGATAGACACATAACATTCCTTATGCAAGACATCCAAGGTATTAGAAGATGACATTCCAAAAGAAGCATTTTTTTTTTTCCAGGGATGAAGTAAGTGGCAGAATATGTATCTATATTCCTACAGAGTTAGAAGGTTCATGTAGACCATCAACATCTAGTTAAGTTGTTGTATACTTTACCTCTCCATGAGTGGAAATAGGTTGTACTAATGATGGAATTCATATCTAGGTTACCCAAGTCAACAAAGCAGCATGATCCCATCAAGGTAGCAGTGGATAAGGTGATAAATCCAAAAATTTTATTCCCATTCGATTGCCCATAACATAATACATATTTCTAGAATATTTGTGAAGTAAGTGGTGAGGTTTCATGGTGTGCCCAAGGTAATTGTATCAGATAGAGACACAAAGTCCATTGAACATATGGAATTTTTTTTTTAAAGTTGGTCACCGAGTTGAATTTCAGCACAATCTATTATCCCCTGTTATCCACAATTATAAGGGAAAACCAAGATGGTTAATCAGGTCATTGAGGACATGTTATAGTTGTATGTGATAGGAAATCATTCCATGTATATATGGACTATATTCACCTAGTGGTGTTTGCATATAACAATCACCATTCAACATCATTAGGCATGATTCAATTCTAGGCTTCATATGGCAGAAGATGCAACGCTTCAATTAGTTAGGATAATCCATGAGAAAGTGAATTGACTAGGGCTATTGTTAATCCAAGAGAAAATGGAGCAGGTTGTCAAAACTAATAAAAAAATTGACATTTTTTTTCATTTGGAAAGTGGTTCTCCCTCAAGTTTAGTGCTTCTTCCTGTCCCCAAAACATGGGATGAGCCCCATGGAATGAATTGATGTGTCTATGGCAAAGGGGAAGCATACACTAGTATTAGAAGATAGACCTCTAAGACAAGGAGACATGTCAATGCATCCAATAGGGTTGGGTCCATGTCTTATAACAACACATGCTACCGAATATCATAAAGAATTAGACTTCATTTCTAACTCCTATAGAGTGGAATCCAAGAAAATTGTATAAATCAAAAGATTAAAAATAAATAAATAAAAATAAAGATTATTTCTTAAAAAACATATAAATCAAAATATTAAGAATGTAAAATAATAAGGTTCGATGTGCTTTTCAATCTATCCACAGAACACATTAAAATATAGACAAAAATAGAGATTTCAAGTGACATCCTTTATTATCCAGTAACTTGTTCTGATATTTTCACCTTAACATAGCCATTTTTACAACTACTTTTGTAATTTAATACAAGTTTTTTGTCAAAATTAACAGAAATCAGGAGTTTCAAAACAAAAAAATAATAAGGTCAATTTGCACCTATGTTGAATGGTCATCCAAATTTGTTCATGTGTTGTGCTTTACGACACATTGCTTTCCTCTACTTTCTATAACAGGGTATCCAAATTACCTCAATGAAAAAAAGAGTTACACTCTTGCATACAAAGAAAAATCACATTAATATAATTCTCGTACCCTGCACAAATTTGTATTGGTGAAAAAGAAACATTAGTAATAGTCCACCGGATTCAACTTTTACATCATTATGGATTCTTAAACATGCTTGCACTAATGATCGGATAGGTTAATGGGATTCAAAATAGGGAACTTTAAAATCAAATTACAGATGTTTAAATATTTCTTATGGAGATAAGATATGGAATGGAAAGAAGAAGAAAAATACATACTTTAGTTTTAATGCAATATTTTATGCATAATAATCAATTGTATCTATAAATATGTTATATAAAACCCTAAATCACGTTAATAGACTCAGAAATGAAAATATCACCAAACATAAAGAAACTTATATGGGTTATATTTTCACAATTGGACTAAGAAAATCAAAAGTGTCAAATTACCCAATAAGGATTATGTTAACGATGAAAAAGAATGTCATCTTAAATTAAAACCTAAATCCTCACTAAGTTGGAGAGGCATATAAATAAATGAAAAGTGGTGCTAGTGTCAAGTAGGTTGTGGTCATGTGTTTAAATCCGTATGTTCAAAACCCCAAGAATAACATCTTGCCAACACAATATTTAGGGATAGACACTACATCAACATTCAGGGATCACTTTCAAAAAGTCCACACAAATATATAGGATATAAGTTTGAATCAAATTCTCAAACTACAATCGAAATAACCCTTCATGCAAACTAGATGGACAACAAAATGATTCACCTTCAAGGAGATGGAAATCAGTTAAACCAAAACGAAATCACTCCTCTAAGTCCCGAGGCATTATATAGAGACGAATATCTCCCTTTGTTCCCGATTTTCCCCAAATATGCACTATTTATTAACTAAAAAATACTTTGAATAAAAAATTGGGAAAAAAACTCCGAAATTCCTCATTTCATGGCGGTTGAGATCACTAAAATTGCTCATGTCTGAATCTTCCAATATACACATATTTAAATACAAAACTTAACTTTAGATATTTTCAGAATCTATGGCTACTACAATTGTTTCTTTCATCCACTGGATTTTGATCACTATGAGTCCATTCTCACATTTCTCCCCGTCTATATACATTCTCTCATACCCATCTTCCTCAAACGCATTCATTTAGGTTTTTAATCAACATCTTCTTAAGTAAAATTGGGCGATTATGATTCCGATGGCAGTTTCCATGGAAAGGGAAGGCCCATCCCTCGCAGAGCGCAGGTCAAGGACACCATTGCTTCTTCTCTTGTTCATTCTATGTCTTCAGTGACCTTAGGAATAATGTCCAATGTGAAGAAAACCCTCTCCAGTCACAGATTGATATTTTTCGGTATCAGGTCGGATGCATCTTTCTCTTTCAGTAGCCACTCTTCCTCGGCTCAACTGAGTCAGCCCAATGGAACGTGTTGGGATGCGAAATATAATTATGTATAAAACAACAATGATAAAAATATTGTTGGGAATCTGAATGAAGCATACAAAAATGACCAAATTAAGTATTTCAGGGGCTATTCAGTCTAATAAAATGCCATGGAGGGAGATTCAACCCTAGGCATTCTCCACTGACAAAACACAAGGGCGATTAAACCCTAGACATCCTCCATTGACAAAAATCAAGGGTGATTCAACCATCGACATCCTCCATTACTGAAATTCTAGGGCGATGGAAGTATTTACCGCAATTTTTACCATAAATCATGGACGAAGTGGGTATATGGGATACATGTGAGCGAGCGAAGTGGAAAATTGGGATATATGTGACCAGTTGTGTCTTTCATTATTATTTATTTAATAATTTTTTTTTTGTAAGTTCAAGACATTTGTCGAATTTTAGACGAACTGTCGTCGAATTTCAGATGACAAGGTTATCAAATTCCAGACAAACATGTTCGTCGCAAAACCTATGAGGCGTAAAGTAAAAAATTCGATGACTCTGCAACATGACAAAAAAAATTGCAACATACAGTACTTTTCATCATTACAATCCGACACAATCGTACTTTACGTCGGATGTCGTCATATTTTGGGCTCAAATGCTATTGTGGAAGAAAGGGATGGATGGAACGGGGTGGGGAGGGATGCAAGGAAAGGGACATGTATTTTAGGGGCTACACCTGGCATATATGGTGGGAAGAAGGAATTCGATGGAGAGATAGTGACACCTACGTGCCTATGTGCTCAGACCTGCATACATATTCATGGCCTTGTTTATTAGTACATAAAAAATATAACTATACAAAGATAAGAAATCAAAATTGAAATTAAATTTATACTTTATTACACGATACCTGCACATGAGGGAATCTGTTGATGCCTGGCGGGGATGGCTTGTCACTCACTCCTATAGACACCTGTGCAAATGAAAAATTGTTTAGATTCAATTACTAAATATTAACTACATTGGGCGACAAGATTAACTACTAACATTAAATTTAATTATTGAAAGAAAAATACCTATGTGTATGGTGTCGCGTTGTCCTATGTTGCTGCCATAGCTCCATCTAGGTTGAAGGAACCAACGTCCTCCCACCTAGGTGTTGGAGACTCAACAATGAATAGTTGTACATTAAAAAAAATCAAGTCATCAACATCTGATTCAAAGTTAAATTTATTAAAAATTATGAGATTGCATAACGTATAATCAACACTTGAACATTAAATAAAACAATAGCTAACCTAATGTAGGTAGCTCTCTGTGGCATGATCCTATGTGGAAACATGGCATGGATTCCCATTATGAGAACAACAATGTGGCATTTATCCCGTCAAGATGGATGGATCATATTGGCTACCA
Organism: Pseudotsuga menziesii; assembly: GCA_001517045.1. Classification (NCBI taxonomy): domain Eukaryota; kingdom Viridiplantae; phylum Streptophyta; class Pinopsida; order Pinales; family Pinaceae; genus Pseudotsuga; species Pseudotsuga menziesii. The sequence continues at coordinate 27,647 of LPNX011017636.1, read as the reverse complement.
CCTGTAGTTTCTCTTCCTCACCCACCACCAATAGACCGTGCAGAAGTGTGTCTCTCGAGGACGTCCTGCTCACTCTGTGAGGACATAGACTCAAATGTGGTATGCCTGAGAAGGTTCCATGTGGTATGTCTAATGGACTCATGGATCTAATTTAGCCCACTACCTAACCAAAAGGGTTGAGGAAGTGGGTTTGTCTCTCACCTGGGTGCAAGAGGTCCTCTGAGTGGGTTTCAGTGGGCATGAGGTTGATCTTGGGATAAGCCAAAACCGAAACCCTGGTACTTGGTGATGTCGAACTAGTTCATGTGGAACCCTGACACAAAATCGTCCCTCAATTTCTTGAAAAAATACTATGAGACCTCGACATTGTTGCATGGAGGCTTGCCAAAAACCATGAACCATCTCTTCCTCTAGTTTTCTCTCCATGTCTGGTAATTACACCAGTCCATGAAAAATCACCATTTACTCACATATGGAGGTTGTCTTGCTCTCGAATCTGTAAATTCTATACACAGTTGGGATTTTGTGATATTCAAGTTTTTTATATCTTCTTTGGACATACCGGTGGCATAATGTTCTCCCATTCGAGCCCTATATTGGCTCAAGTTGGTTATCTCACTGTGGGAAATGTTGATAGATTCGATTATGTTTTGTAGTAATGTTGTGAGGGAAACCCGAGAGGGTTCCCTAGTGTTATTCAGTTCATCACTCAATATCCTTAACTAGTTTAAATCCCCTTGTAATTCATCTTCATGGTTTTTTAGTGGTTCACCAAATCCATCTTCAGGGTTTTCTTCGTTTAATTAGCGGTTTATTGTGTCCTTTGATTGGTTTGTTTCACTCCTTTGTTGGGATGGTTAATTGGTATTTGTCATCATGGTAGAGGTAATTTATCTTCAATATCAAATTTTTTCCACTTCAATTCATTTGCAATTTTTTTTAATTTTATATTTTATTTGAAAAACATAAAAAAAACAAAAAAATAACAAAAATGAAATACTAATCCACCTTCCTTATTCCAACAGTCATGGGTGTCATTTTGGGCTGCTTGGACAGTTGTTTTGGGCTCCGTGGGTATCGTTTGGCCTCCGTGGGTGTCGTTTTTGCAAATCATGTGCACTCGCGGGTTGTGACTGGAATAAATTGTCCATTGTTTGTTTTTTCTTTTTTAACACAAGGACATGTGCACATGTTTAACGTGTACACACTAAAACATGCCTGCACATCCAGACACGCATGTGCACCCATACATGCATGCACACACATTGGTGTGTGTACGTGCTCCTATTTTCCACATTGACAAGCTGACGCGGAGGTTCACCATTGTCGAATTAGGAACACGTGCATTCGTCCAAGTGTGTGTGTGCGTTCCTATTTTTTTCCGCTAGCACGCTCCCATTGCATTGTAATTGGGTAGCGGCTTCTTGTGGGAACCCTCTATCAAATCAAATTTTGAGAATAGATCAAGGATTCTAGATGAAATCCTGAATATCCAAAGAGAATCAAGTGATATATCTGGCTTGGGTTTTAACAAAGAAAAGAAACTAGAATGTTTCTCTTTCACTAATCAAGGAGGAAACAAGAAAAGTTATGCTAAAACACTAAAGACTCTAGTTAAAAAGGAAGAGAGAAAGAAAGATGCCCCAAAATCTCAAGATAAAAAAAAAATATGGTTCCTAAGAGACCAGATAGATATCTACAGATCTTTTTAGGTCACTATTACTCTTGTAATAACTTTGGTCATAAAGCCTTAAATTGCAGAACTTATGGGAAGGTTCCTAAATACAAGAAGAAGTCATCAAGCAATAAGCCAAAAGTAAATCATAACATTTTTACACTTCTTCAAAAATATGACATAGAGTGTTACAAATGTAATAACCATGGACTTATGGCAAGATATTGTAAACATATGACTCCTACAAGGAAAACTATTGCAGTTAAGTCTCAAGACACAAAACAAAAGAAGTATTGGGGGGAAAAGGAAGAAAAGGAAAGTTCCATGATTGCTCTATGCGCAACATAAAATCAAAACCTATGGCACTTGGATAGTGGGTGTTCAAAACATATGACCGGTGACCTAAACAAATTCATAACACTAAAATATAATAAGGGTAAAGTCACTTTTGGAGACAATTTGTTTCCCAAGATAATTGGAAAAGGAACAAATGTTGTCAATTTCACAAGATCAAAGCAAAAGATGTATTACTAGTAGAAAATATCAAGCCTAATCTCCTCAATGTAAGTAAGACATGCGATCAAGGGAACATCTAAGACATGCGATCAAGGGAACATCTAAGACATGCGATCAAGGGAACATCTGTATTTTTGACTTGGAGAAATGTAAGATTAGGAAAAAGGACTTGGGAAGAGTTGTTGGCACTTCTATAAGAAACTCAAACAATGTATACATCCTAGAAAATGAAAATCAATGTTACTTAAGTATGGTTGATGAAAGTTAGTTATGGAAAAGTAGGATGGGATATTTAAATTTTGACAATCTTGTCAAAATAAGTAAGAAGGAATATTTAAGAGACTTGCCTAAAATTGTAAAACCCCTAAACTCAGTTTGTAGACATTGTCAACATGGGAAGCAAACTAGTGCCAGTTTTAAAAAAAAACAACATATGACATCACATCCTATGGAAATAGTGCACATAGATCTCCGTTGACCAACAAGAACTAAAAGCATGCAGAGGGAATATTATTTCATGTTTGTCATTGATGATTACACAAGGATGACTTGGGCGACATTTATCGAAGAAAAACCAGAAGCCTATGAGAAATTCAAAATATTCAAGGCAATGGTTGAAAATGAGACACATATGAAGATCAAATGTCTTATATTAGACAATGGGGGAGATTTTAATTCAAATGATTTCGATGAGTTTTGTGACAAACATGGAATCAAGAGACAATTTTCAGCTGCAAAGACTCCTCAGTAGAATGGTGTGGTTGAAAGGAAAAATAGAACCGTCCAAGAAGCTGCTAGAACAATGCTTGATGAAGCAAAGCTGTTAGACGCATATCGGAAAGAAGTAGTATACACAACTATCTATATACTTAATAGAGGACAACTCAGAGTGAATAAGGACAACACCCCTTGTGAACTATGGTATGGAAGACCAGCCTCAGTCAAATATTTCAAAGCATTTGGTAGTAAGTGTTACATTAAAAAGAATGAGGATGATCTTGGGAAGTTTGAATCTAGGCCTTATGAAGGAATATTTATAGGATATTCATCCTCCAAGCAAGAATATATATGCTTCAATAAAAGATTACACAAGATTGTAGAAATTGCAGATGTAAGAATATATGATATAAAACCAAGAATTCATGACAGTGCTGAATATACAAATAATGAAGACTTTTAATAGGACAAAAGTACTCATAATGAAGAAGAAGGAATAGAGAAGGAAGATACACGGGAAAGTGATGAAGGCTCCCCAAGACCTGATAACAAATTTCCATATAGAAGGATACAAAAGAGTCATCTGGAGACACAGATCATAGGTGGTAAAAATGTTGGAATTAGTACAAGAAGACAACTATCATTTAATGAACAATCTCTACTCTCAATAGTGGAACCTAATTTTTTTACAGAATCCAACAAAATGAATGAATGGGTCAAATCCATGAATGAAGAACTAGATTATATTGAGAAAAATGAGACCTAAGAACTTGTCCCAAGACCCACAGATAAGAATGTTATAGGGACCAAATGGGTTTTCAAGAACAAATTGAATCAGGATGGTCTAGTGATAAGGAACAAGGAAAGATTCATATGTAAAGGGTATGCTCAGGTAGAAGGGATTGATTTTGAAGAAACTTATGCCCATGTGGAAATACTTGAAGCAATCAGAATGTTTCTAGCATTATCAAGCCATAAAAACTTTAAAGTATATCAAATGGATGTCAAGTCTGCATTTTTGAATGTAAAGATAGAATAAGAGGTTTATAGTGAACAATCCGAAGGTTTCCTATTATCATAAAATAAAGACTATGTTTGCAAACTGAAAAAGGAACTCTATGGTCTCAAACAAGATCCAAGGGCCTGGTTTTCAAGGTTGGGCAACTACTTAAAACAACAAGGATTTAAGAGAGGTTCCACTGAAAGTAATCTCTACTTAAAAATCGAAGACGAGAATATGATCATTGTTGTTTTTTATGTAGATGACATCATATTTGGAAGTAATTTGCAAATACTAAGTGTAAACTTTGCTTATGAAATGAACAAGGAATTCGAAATGTCAATGTTGGGGGAACTAACATTTTTCTTAGGGCTACAAGTTTATCAAACAAACAAAGGAATATTTATCTCACAAACTAAGTACATCAAATACATGCTTAAAATATTTAAGATGGAAGACTCCAAACATGTTAGTACTCCTACGATCACAGGTTGTAAATTAAGTAAGGATGGTGAGTCTCTGGAAGTGGATCATGCTATTTACAGATCCATGATAGGAAGCCTTCTGTATGTGACAGATACAAGAGCATATGTGATGTAAGCTCTAGGTTTGTTTGCTAGGTTCTAGTCAAGCCCTAAAGAAACACATGTAACTGCAGTAAAAAGGATTTTAAAATATTTGAAAGGTACTATGGAGTATGGGTTATGGTACGCAAAAGTGAAAGACTTTATCTTAAAATAATTTACTGATGCATATTGGGGAGGAAGTGTGGATGATCGAAAGAGTACTAGTGGAGCAACATTCTTCTTAGGAAATTGTTTGGCTTCATGATTAAGTAAAAAAAAATCTTCCATTCCACTTTCCACAAAAGAGGCTGAATATATTGTTGTTGCACCATGTTGCACCCAGGTCATTTGGATGAAGCAGACACTAGAATACTTGAATGTGAATAATGAACACCCAATAATAATAAATTGTGATAATACCAATGCCATAAATATGTCAAAAAACCCTATCATGCACTCCAAGACAAAACACATACCAATAAAATATCATTTCCTAAGAGAACAAGTGTCCCAAAAGGTTGTCAAACTGGAGTATGTTGACACAAAAGAACATGTTGTTGAAATTTTCACCAAGCCACTACCAAAGGAATCCTTTGAGCATCTTAGACAGAAGATGGGATTAATTCCATTACAAAAATTGTAGAGGATAAAGCACAATCTGAGGGGGAGATATGATGACAGAGGGAGTTGTCAGAAAGAAGAAAGACAAGAAATCCTCAATAGAATAACATGTTATCCTCTGTCATTGTTGTCAAAGGGGGAGAATGTTTAGATGTTGACATCAATGAAAAAGAGGGGGATTGTTGAGAATATATTTGTCATTGATATCATACGAGTTCACGATTGACAAAGGAATAACCAATAGACATGTAGCAGGATGAAATAGGTAAAAGAAAAATGATCCATTACATGGATTATCATTTATTTCAAAGGAGTTCAGCAATGACAATGGAAAATTAGTAACAGAGTTGATGACAAGGGAAAATCAGTAATTGGGTCGATGACATGAGAAAGATCTACAAAGAAAGGAGTGGAATATCCATAGATCAGACAGATCTACGGCTGGAACTTAATTTTGCAAAGTGGAGTTGCGAATGAGATCAATAGATATACCTCATCCATGTGCTTTAAGATCTTGTGGTGGAGATCGAAGGTGGTTGATGATCAACTACCAAGGTAAATTTCGTTGATTTAATAGCGATTTAGATAAAAAGGATGATGAGTTATGAAATATGAAACCAATTGCTAGGAATAGGATCAAGATCGACAGATAAGGTTGATCATTGAAACAAATAAACGACCATCAATGATTTCACTGGGAGAAGTTGCACAGTCTAGGAAGGTTTTGATGTGCACAAAATTTATATGAAATTCACTTCATCTTATTTGAAGTCCATCGTTGATTGGTGGGGATCCTGATCCGACAACGATAAAGACATTTCACTAAGTAAAGTGACAGGAGGTTAACAAGGGCTAATGGTCGTGAAATATCCATCAAATATTGTTTAATTCATTTGAAGTCCACCATTGATCGAACCAGATCTAGATCTGATGGCCCTCAAGGAATTTTGTTTATTTTACTGTTAAGTTAGTTAACTTTCTGATGGGAGTGATATTCCATTTACAATTTGAAAACTTAGATGATCAGGATTGAATCCACGAGGAAATATATGGTTGGAAAAAAATTTCGAATAGATAAAAGTGAGGATCCACAATCCACATTAGATCATAGACCGATGGCTAGGAGTGAATCTTGAAATAAATCAATGGTTCAGAAGAAAAATGGAAGGTGGAAAGCGAAAGGTGGAGAATCATGAAAAGACTTTGGGAAATTTCATAGTTCTGCTACCCAAAATACAGAAGATAGATGGTCTGGAAAACATCTGCATAAGATCTATGGTACGGAAGAAAAATGGTAGAAAGCAGAAATCTCTAAATGACATGTTGGAAAAGTCACAAACCCACAATCCAGAATCCAGAAGATCGACGGTTAGGATAGAACTCGAATGAGATCGATGGTATGGAAAGATTGGTTTGGAAAATAGAAATTGTGGAATTATATTTGGAAAATTTCACATATCTGATATCCACTTTTTATCTCAAATCTACGATCAGGAAAAAGTCGAAATGAGATGAATGGCTCATGACGATTGTGTAAAGAGATATTGTGGAAGAACACAACTACAAGATTAAACTGTAAATCGATAAACAAAGAATTTTTTTAGTTGTTTTGTAGAATCACAACGGAGGTAGATGACTCGTTAGCTCAGTGCTAGAACATAGAATTGATTTCTCATGAAGAGGCGTGATCAAAGAATGAAATGGCAGAATGGTGAAGAGATGCGTCCGTAGGAAACATGAAGGTATTTATCAACAAAAAAGTTGAAGGAAATAACTGGTCTCTATGATGATGAATGATATAGTCCAAAAAGTGAATAGCAGACTGATAAAAATAAGTCCAAGGTGGCAGGGTGACGCTAGGGAAGGCTATATGTCGGTAAAGGGTGTCATAGAAACCTTGTCTATTGGAGCAGACAAAAACCATGATTGTTGTAGCATCCTTCTCTGTTGGAGGAGAAAAAAACATTGGGTGTTGTAACATCCTTGTCTATTGAAGGAGGACAAAATCTAGGGCATTGATGCATCCTTTCTGTAGCAAGGAAATAAATAAATTATGTATATTCATATTATTAATGAGTTTGAATTGGTGTTTTTCTCTTTGAAATTTCCACGATAAAATTTGTGTCTTAACCTGTTTGATTCATTATGTGTTTTGTTATTTTTGGAAGAAAAGACAATACTGATTCACACCCCCCTCTCAATATTCTGGGATAATCCAACAACTCTCACTGTACGATTTATTATTTACAGTCTAAGCTTGAATGAATACTTGGGTTTTGAGTTTTATTTCAGGTGTTGTTTAAAATTGTGAGTCCTTCATTGGTAAAGTTGAATCTTGTCTTGTTTTCTAAGTTAGGGTGTAGTCATTTCTAAATGTTGTCCAGGTTTTGTTTCTATATCTAAGGTGCATTCACTGTAGGTTTTCGTTAATAAAATTACTTGGTAAATTATCCTTACAGGCCTCGAAACCTCGAACTGTTTTAAAAATTAATTATATAGGGAAGTTTGTCTGATTTTACGTTTTGAATCGAATATACCACTTGTTATTTGTAAAAATGTTTACCCTAATTCGTTTTTGAAAATGATAAGCCTTTCGGCTGTATGCAAAATAATACTGAGTAAGTTATTAATAATAATATGTATATTTTTACTTTTATGGGTCTTGAACCCTCGACTGGAAGCCATTATGTCTCGAATCTAGATATATTGTTTTTGGCAGGTTAAAAATTAGATTGAGGGATTTACTATAATTAACTATGGCAAGACCTAACTATAAAAATAATTTTTATTTGTGAAAAAGACATGAAATCCTTACTAAGTATGTTGATGATAGATTTGTTTAACCTATTGGTTATTTCTGTATAGATTTATAAGAAAATAAAGGAATGCCAACAATTTATTATTTATGTATAATAATTTATGTTAGGTGAATATATCTATAATAAAATGATTATGTTTCTAAGTACTAAATAAATATAGTTTACAATTCCTACTATGAAAAATTGTTTAAACAGTAAAATCCATTCTCTTGTACTTAACTTGTAATTTACATGAAATAAACTTTCCTACTTTATTTCAAAAATATTAAATAATTCTAGAAAATTTCATCATTAATAAAATCCTTGAGAAATTAAAAAAAAATGAATTAAAGATAACAAACCAGTAACACTAGAGAACCTGCTAACTTTTGAAGTTGACAAACATCCAAAGAAGATCGTTCCTCCCAACTATCTTCTGAAAGCATCCAATATTACTTTCTTTAGGACCCCGAGCTTGTTCGTTGAACCACCCAGACCAAGATACTTTGTAGAAGCTTGTGTTGTCCTCTCTATAAATTAGCAGTCACACTTGCAGTCAAATACTCTAGCAATTCACTTTAGCTTTCCCCTCATTGAATTCCTCTTGTGTTCCTAACCTTTTAGTGTGTAGCAATCCACAAGGTTATAGTGTGTAGAATGTAGTGAGCCTCCTCCTCATTCGACGGAGATATATGTGATTTCCTAGGCCTTTGGGTCAGTTTTTCATTTAATGAACCACTTGCTCAGTTCCTCATTCCTTGGGAACATGACAACAATTATAGGGAATTTTCCTCTTCCATCAGCTAGAAAGTGAATGTTGTTGCCACCATTTGTCATTTTTTCCTTCTACACTAGGACATTCCTCCTAGTGGGTCAGTGAACACTCTTCAATAGTCCTCTTTGGATAGATGTCTCTTCTTTTACTTATTAAATAATAAAATATTCGATTACAGTCATCTTTGACCATCCCTTGTCAATAGCATAAAACTTTACATAACTTTTAAAGTAGTTTCTTTTCTCAACATAAAAATGTTTTTAGTTCTACGTGGGTTACAAACAACCCCTCTTAATTTCAACATCATCCTCGATGTTGCTTAAATATCATCTAAATCTTCATAGAAACAAAATTGGATATGCTTCCCGCATATGACTCTCCAATTCACAGGTTGCTTCATCTGGACTAAGGTGCTTCAATGCACCTTTACTTGTCCAATGATGCGATTCTGGAGAAACATTTCTCTCTTGTCGAGGATACAATCTGGTTCCACCTGAAAATATCCTTCTGGTTCTACATGGATAACATTCCAATTGATTACATGAGTAGCATCATGTACATACTTTTTCAATACAGAAATATTAAATAAGTTATGTCTTTTGAGATTAGGTTGCAAAGCTAACTAGTAAAACACTGGGCCAACTATTGACAGTATTTCAAATGGCCCACAATACTTGTGTGCTAATTTAGCACAAATCCCAAACATAAAAGATATTTTTCTTGGTTTTACCTTGACAAAAATATGCTCACCTATTTAGAATTCTTTTTTAGTTCTTTTAAGGTCTGCATGACTCTTTTGTTTGTCCTGTGCAATTTTCAAATTTCTTTGTACCTGTTTCACTGTTAGTTCCATTGATTTTAACAAGCCAGGTCTTAACATTAATCTGTCAACTGGTTTACTCCATAAAATGGGAGTATTACACTTCCTACCATACAGTATTTCAAAGTGACTAAGTTTAGTTGAAGCTTGATAATGATTGTTATAAGAAAACTCGACTTAGTGTAGATATTCTTGCCATTTCTTTGTATGATCCCTAACATACATCCTTAACATTTATTCTAAAAATTGATTTACTCTTTCTATTTGTCCATCCTTTTACGAATGATAGGCAATACTAAAATTTAATTTAGTGTCCAATCCTTTAAACAATGACTTCCAAAAATTACCAGAAAATATAGGATCCCTATCAGAAATTATCATCTTAGGAATTCCATGCAAACGAAAAACTTCCTTCATAAAAATATCAGCAATATTAGCAGCCTTATAAGTAGTTTTAACAGGCATAAGATGAGATGCCTTGCTAAGTCTGTCTACCACTACCATCACATAATTATTTTTCTTTTGATTTTTAGGTAGTCCTATTATGAAATCAATGCTGATAATTTCCCATTTCTAATATGGGATTGGTAATGGTTTCAGTAGACCTGCTGGGTGTTGATGCTCAGCTTTAACCTGCTGGCATTCTATACACCTAGCTATATATTCGGCGACTTCATTTTTCATATTGGGCCTGAAATAGTATTTTCTTAGCATTGATATCATGTTTTGGTAACCAAGATGTCATGAGTAACGACTCTAATGCATTTCATTTAAGACCAACAATTTAATTTCTGGTACATTGGGTACATATAATCTATTTTTATACAATAGTAAGCTTTTTTCATTCAAACTGAAATCTGTTTTTATACTTTCATATTCATTTTTGGTAACTTTTTCTCTTAAGTATTGATAATTTTTATCCATTTTTATCCCCTCTTCAAACTTATCGTCCAATTCTATTTTATAGCTGCTAACAACGACTACAAAATTCATATTTGCATTTCTACTTAAGGAATCAACCACCTTATTCTCTTCTCCTTTTATATGTTTGATCTCAAAATCATATTCGCTAAGGAAAGCTAACCATCTTGCTTCCCTTGCATTCACATTTTGTTGATCAAACAAGTATTTTAAACTTATGTTATGAGACATTAATAAAAATATTCTACTGATTAGATGATGGTGCCACATTTTCAAGGCATGTATTATAGCATCCAACTCTAAATCGTAGGTAGAATAATTCTTTTCATGTATTTTTAACTTTCTTGATCCATATGTTATTACATGACCTTCTTGCGTTAACACTTTACCTAGCCTTTCATTGCATGCATAAGTGCATACAATAAATTCCTTATTTGGATTTGTTATTTTTAAGATATATGGAGTGGTTAATAATTATTTTAAATTTTTAAAGCTTTATTCACATTTTAAATCCCATACAAATATTTTTCCCTTTTTTTGTAAGGACGTTATGGGATCCATGACCTTCGAGAATGCTTCTATGATTTTTTCATAATAACCTGTAATCCCCATGAATGATCGTACATACGATACATCCTTAGAAATAGGCCATTCCATTATTTTTCTTATTTTATCAGGATCCATTGATATTCCTTCCTTGGATATCACATGGCATAGATATTGTATTTTATCTTTAAATAATCTACATTTACTGAATTTAGCGTACAATTTGTGTTCTCTTAAAACTTGTAATATTACCTATAAATGCTCATCATGTTCTTCTTTTGGTTTTGAGTAAATTAGTATGTCATCGATAAAGAAAACTACAAATTTATCCAAATAATTACTTAATACACTGTTTATTAAACACATAAAAGATGTTGGAGCATTTTTTATCCCAAATGGCATAACTACAAACTCATAATGCCTGTCACAGGTTCTGAATGCAGTTTTAAATATATCTTCATCTTTAATTTTGACTTGATGATATCCATATCTAAAGTCTATTTTTGAGAATATCGTTCCTCCACGTATTTGATCAAATAGATCATCTATGCGGGGCAATGGATATATGTTTTTAATTGTCATCTTGTTTAGCTTACGATAATATATAGATAATTGTAAGGTACCGTCTTTATTTTTAACAAATAATACAAGTGATCTCCGAGGGGATACACTTGGTCTTTTGTAATTTTTATCTGTTAACTCTTGTAGTTGTAGTTTTAATTCATTAAGTTCTAGGATATTTATCTGATAAGGAGCCTTTGAATTGGGTACAACTCGAGGTACTAATTCAATAGTGAAATCCAATTCTCTTTTCAGAGGTAATTCTAGAATCTCTTCTGGGAATACATATGAAAATTCTTTCAAAATGGGTATATCATCAAATTTTAAGTTATCTTCTTTATTCATGCATTCATCATTCATTACATGTACAACAAAAACTTTGCAACCTTTACGTATAGAATTTTTCTTTGTAAAGATGAAATCTGTCTAACATAAACTTTTCTAGGTATTCCTTTTACTATAAATGTTTCTCCTTTTTCATCTAAGCATGTAAATGTTTTCTCAAAGAAATTTAAAACTACTTTTTGTTTTTCTAGCCAGTCCATACCTATTAAAAAATCCATATTATCCTAGAGGTAATACATTTAATTTCACTTTATTTTTGAATTGACTCATAATCATTTCACAATCTTCAACATAGCTAACTAAATTTCTCTTGGCTCCTGTAGCTAACTGAACCTACCAATATTTTTTAAACTTCTTCAAATGAAAATTAAAAATTTCATCTATATTAGGAGACACAGCTTAAGCTAGCACATGGGTCTATCAAAATAGAAATGGTTTTGTTCTTTATCATACCTTCTATTTAAACCATAGATGTTTGGTGATCATCCTGTCAATTCTCCAAGGCTGCATTAATGATGGGCATCTCGTTCTCTACGTCACCAACAATTGCTTCTTCCTGTATTGTATGCACATTACTAAAATTCCTCTTCCTGTTTGGATAGTCCTTCACATAATGAGGTCCCTAACACTCCCAGTATTTTACAGGTTCTCTTTGTTCATTACTTTTAACGTGATTGTTAGGTATGTCTCTGTTCTTTACCACTGTAAAATTTTACTGTGTATTATTTTTAAAGTATTTCCCCTTATAAGTATTCTTAGGATAGTTTCGAGAAGTATTTCTGAAATATCTGTTGGACTTAAAGCATTTTCTTCTTTGTTTAAAATTATTTGTTCTTTTAACCTTCCAGTTAGGTACACCTTCTCTTTTATTTCTTCTTTCTTCATAACATAAATTAACCTTCTTCATTGCTTCCTCAAAGGTTTTTGTATTGTTGTATTCAATTTTGTCCTTGAAGCTAAAAGGTAAACAACTCAAAAACCTCTGTATCTTAGGATTTTCATTAATGATAAAAGGTGCGTATTGTAATAAAATTAAAATTTTATTACTTAGTTCCTTCATAGACATTGAAACTAGATTAAGATCATAAAATTCCTTAGCCCTTTCTTCATAATATTGTCCAGACACAAAATTTCTTTTAAAGTATTTATTAAAAGTCTTACAAGTTACATACGTTTCTATAATGGTTTTCACTTGTTTATATCCTGCCACCATATATCAGATTTTCCAGTTAAGTTATAATTAATCATTCTAGATTTTAGCCTATCTGATTAATTATAGATTTGAAAATAGTTTTTCATCCCTGACAACCATGCCTCTACTTCTTCTCCTTTTAAAACCTCACCATTAAACATTGGGGGTTTTATCTTCTTAAACTCTCCTGAAATTTATTCATAAGGTTTATATTTTCTCTTTTTTTATGGTTGCTATCACTATCACTACTTTCACTGGAATATCTATGTTTCTCTCTGTGTGACCTAACATTAATTTCTAAGGAGGAATTACTTTCATTATCATAGAATTTTAACTTTTACCTTTACGCTTGTAGGATATATTTCCACATTCAGATTCATGTACTCTTATTTTATCCTTTCTTTCATTATGTATTTTATTGGGCAATATTTGATTTAATTCTTCATGTGCTTTTAGGATTCTTTCATTATCTTCCGTAACATTTTGTAGTTCAGCCTTTAAGTCTTTTACAGTTCGAAGTAATTCATATGAGTGATCATTTAGTTCCACGTTTAAATTATATGGATTATTTTGTTCATTATGATGTGATCCATCCTCGGTAGATGCCTCTACTCCTTCCATTTCCTGCAAAAATAAAGATTTATATTTCTATATAGAAACAATTTTTAAACATAAGTCAATATTTTGTTTTCTTGTTTTTGTATTGAGCATGCGAGTTGATCCAAACTTCAGGGCTAGTGTTTGAAATTGTGCTCTGATACCACATGTAACAACTCAAAAAAAATTCATAATAATTTTTTTTTTGCTACGGAGTGTTTAGATCTATTTAATAACTAACCTGGATTCACAATAGATTTTAGGAAAATATTATAAACCCTACATTCCATTAACAATCCTTGGACTTATCCTATAACGAAAATCTATAAAACTGATACTTAACAATTCGAAATACGTTCACTCTAAAAATGAATTCATATGACACTACACTAGGATACAGTTTCTAAGTCTTATGATAAATTACTTTCTTTCAAATGTTGATATGTCATGCCTTCCTATTCGTAAGTTATGTTTTATGTGCTTATTTTGTTTTACCATAAAGATGGATTCCTCATGTTTTAATATTTTGATTACAAACCCTATTTCGATGCTAGGGTTACATGGTTATATGTCTTACTTAGATTATGTAAGCTAATGCATTGTTTAACCTTGTAATATTGTAGGTTTCTCCAATGAAAGATTAACCCCCTTGTATTCCAAGTCCTAAGTTGGGCTCAAACCAAATACATAGTCTAGGATTCAAAAAGTTAAGTTGTGCTTAACTCAAGTGTCAACCGAAGTCCCAACAAGAAGCATATGGTCTAAAACTTATGCACTTATTCCTTCCAAACAAACTAAGAGCCAAAGTGACAAGCAATAAGATGATATTAAAGTGTCTAAGGGGAAAATAATGATATCACTCTAAAACTATAGAGAATGGGTACGAAAAATATGAAAACACGTGGAGGTAGGTTAAATAATTAAGGCGCTCATATGAAGGTTGTGCCATCTAGATGTAAAAAGACTTAAACCCTAATGAAAAGCCAAAGGGATTTAAAATTCTATGTATTCTTTTGCATTGTGAACTAGTGATGAGAGCCGAGAGCTCTCGACCCTTCCAACAATGGTATGCCAATGTCCAGGTGACCCTTCATACAATACTGTAAACGATTTCATCACTACACTGATGGCCTTCGACTCCATGCCTCATCCCTTCGTAGATAAATCGTCTCCAAGGGTAAGTTTGCACCTTTACACAGTGTGTTTTCAATTTTTTGCAATTTATTTTATAATGTTGAAAGCATGAGTTTAACCTCTCTTTGTTGTTTAACTCACAGGAGGTTTCACTGGTTGTTTTTCCATGAAAGTGTCTTGAAGGAGAGAGCTCGAGTTGAGGGTACCCGCGTCGAAGGGTTCTGGTAAGACCTAAAATCCTTGAACCCTATGGTCCTTGATAGTGTGAAATGATATGGAAAAGTTGGATCAAAGTTCCACTTTTTGGCATGGCTTTGGTTAGATGATACAAGGCTCTAAACGAGCCTCTTCTATTTTATAGTAAACACTTGTGTTTTTGCCTCTACGATGTTAACGGAAGAGATGAACATTTGTTTAGATGACTTCGGGCTATGCTAGGGTTTATATTTAAAAAACCCCCTTTTTTGTTATAGACCATGGAGTACGCATGGGAAGTTGTTTTACACTCGTTTTTGTAAAAAGAAATTGAAACTATTACTGTGAGGTTTTAGCAAGGTTTATGGGAAAACAGTTACTGCGATTTCAACTTCTATTTTGTTTAAAATTCTAGAACTGCTCTGTATAATTGGTATTATTGTTTAATATCACTACTCTGTTTATTTAGTTTATTAATATGTGAAGAAAATACATGCTCTTGTTGTACGACTTATTATTTAAAGTATAAGCTTGAATGAATATTTGGGGTTTGAGTTTTATTTCAGGTTCTGTTTAAAATCCCGAGTCCTTCGTTGGTAAAATTGGCTCTCGTCTTGTTTTCGAACTCAGGGTGCCATCATTTCTAAATGTTGTATAGGTTTTGTTTCTATATCTAAGGTGAATTCAATGTAGGTTTTAGTTAATAAAATTACTTGGTAAATTAGCTTCACAGGCCTTGAAACCTCGACCTTTGTTAAAAATTCTTACACAGGGAAGTTTGTTTGATTTTATGTTTTAAATCAAATCTACCATTTGTTATTTGTAGAAATGTTAATCCTAATTCATTTTTTAAAATGATAAGACTTTTGGTGCAAAATGATACTGAGTAAGTTATTAATATTCATATGTATATTTTTACTTTTATGGGTCTCAAACCGTCGATTGGAATCCATTATGTCTCGAATCAAGATCTATTGTTTTTGGGAGGTTAAAAATTCAATTGGGGGATTTATTGTAATTAACTATGGCAAGCCCTAATAGTAAAAATATTTTTTGTTTGTGAAAAAGATACACAAGCCTTAATAAGTATGATAATGATAGATTTATTTAACCTATTGGTTATTTATGTATAAATTTATAAGAAAATAAAGGAATGCTAACCATTTATTGTTTATGTATAATATTTAATGTTAGGTGAAGATATATATAATAAAATGATTATGTTTGTAAGTACTAAATAAATATAGTTTACAATTCCTAATATGAAAAATTGTTTAAGCACTAAAATCCATTCTCCTGTACCTAACTTGTAATTTATAGGAAATAAACTTTCATACTTTATTTCGAAAACAATTAATAATTAGATGGAAAATTTCATCATTCATAAAATCCTTCAAAAATAAATAGAAGATGAATTAAAGATAATAAAATAGTAAACAATATAGAACCTGTTAACTTTCAAAGTGGACAAACATCCAAAGAAGACTGTTCCTCCTAACCGTCTCCTGAATGCAACCAAAATTACTTGCTTTAGGACCCCTGAGTATGTTCACTGAACCACCAGGATGAAGATACTGTGTAGAATATTGCACTGTCTTCTCTATAACTCAGGAGTCACACTTTCAGTCAAATACTCTAGCAATTCACTTTATCTTTCCCCTCATCGAATTCTTCTTGTGTGCCTAGCTTTTCAGTGTGCAACAATCCACAAGGTTCTAGTGTGTAGAATGTAGTGAGAATCCTACTCATTCGATGGATATATATGTGCTTTCCTAGGTCTTTGGGTCAATTTTTCATTTAATGAGTCACCTGCTCAGTTCCTTCTTTCTTGGAAACATGACCACAATTATAGGGAAGTTTCCTCCTACATCACCTAGAAAGTTAATGCTATTGCTTCTACTTGTCATTTTTTCCTTCTACACCAGATCATTCCTTCCAATGGGCCAGTGAACACTCTTCAACATTCCTCTTTGGATAGGTGTCTCTTCTTTTACTTATTAAATAATAAAATATTCAATTACAGTCATCTTTGACCATCCCTAGTCAATAGCATAAAACTTTACAATAAATTTTAAAGTAATGTCTTTTCACAACATAAAAATGTTTTTAGTTCTAGGTGGGTTACATAGCATGACTATGATAAGGTACCTAATGTAAACACATAAGAGAAACAACATTAGAGACCATATACTTGCTAAAATTGCTTTATATTCCATCCAAAACCTTGTGCCTCTCAAGTGGGGTTGGCATAAAGGCACCATAGGGTGGTTAAACCATTAGGGGATTGATGAAAACATGTTACTTTGCAAAATATCAATAACATAACAATTATTATTACATCTATATTTAAAGAGAAAGTGTGGTGCAAGAAGGTTTTAGATATTAAAAGAAAACTAATATATTAACGAGGCCATTAACCTTAATCTATAAGGTCAAAATTACCTCTAGGTTCTAACTAGTTTAAAGAAGAAGATTAATATTTCCAAGAGAAGGTGTTGGATAATTCTTAAAAACTCATGGGTTCAAAGGATTTGTCATCCCTCCAACACTATGAACATGTCACTTTTCAAACCTTCTAAATCCTCAAAACTATTGTAAGTTAGGAACGTTGTTCTTTAAATGTTTTGAGCATAGGAATACAATTTTAAAGGAAATCATGACCCAAGGCAATCTAAGTTGTCAAAATGATTTGGGAATTGTACCCGAATTAAGCCATCAAACCTTAGCATCAACCACACTATTAAGACTTACATATTTAAATAAATTTATTAAAGTAAATGTCAATTAATAAAATATATAACTAATATATACATTTAAATAATACATCTTTACAAATATATTATATTATATTTAAACATATAAATAAACACCAAATAATAATAACAATGTTTATTAATTTAAATAGTTTAGTATAAGTCAATTTTAGCTAAGATGATTTCAACAACTTCGATACCTTTATACTATTTCTTAGCCAAATAATTAAAATACACTTAAACTGAATAACAATAACTTCACACTAATTAATCTATATATAATTCATGTTTTACTTATCAAATATACAATGATCATGTCTACTCTCCACCATAAATTTTAAATTTTTAAAGTATGAAAAAAAGTCAAATTTATGTAATAGATTTTGTTGTTAGAATTTTTAAGTTAGTTTTTAAGCATTGACACCAAAGAAGAGCGGAAATGAAAGACATGATCACACATATTTCAATTTTGTATTTGACATTTTAAAAACAAAAAGCCTTTGACATTGAATGAAGGCCGAGTTTTATGGGATCGCACAATATTGGATAGTGGAAGTTACTAGTGGATTGTTGATAACTGATACAGGGGGCAGAGGAGGTCCCTAGATGCAATCTATATATATTTTGTTCATCTTTAAATGTTAAACAACACTATTGTAGGTTAAGAAAGCAAATATATGGTCTTGAGTAAGGAAGTCTTTATATCTTATGAGTGTTTAGGATATAAAATTAACCAGTTGACCGATACAGGTGTCAGTTGTTTTATGGACTACTTTGGACAGTTTGATAAATTTTGATCGAATATAAATTTGATTTATATATAAATAACAAGTTATTATATTTTTTTTAATGTGAAAAATATATTTTATTATTATATTATCTTAATAAATAAATATTTAAATTATAATAAATTTTTTTGTTGTTATATTTATGTTAATAAATAAATATTAAAATTATACTTTAATATATGAATATCAAAAGTTTAACAAAAGTTTATTGAAATCTTGTGCATTTTATATTAAAGTTTTATGTTTTTTAACTTTTAATAGTAAAAATAGATTATTTTAACACTTATTGAATTCCTCAAAAATTCCATCTTCGCATTTTGATGTTTTTTCTCATACGTTTTATTAATGCATTAATGTAAGATTTAACTCACTTTATGTTGGAGAAGCTGTATACCTTAACTTTGTCTTTGATAAAAGGATTATATATATATATATATATATATATATATATATATATATATAATAGCTGTTGTATGTAATAATTTATCAAAACTATATAAAAATTTTTAATGTTTCTTTAATTTAAAAAATTATAAAAAACTTTTTAGTTGAACATATTTTATTGAGCCACATTATTTACAAAACAGTTACATGTAATAATTTTATTAAAATTAATTAATTTTTTTTTAATCTTACTTGAATATGAAGAATTATAAAAGATTTTTTTAGTTGAAACTATTGAAAATCATGTTTCATTTCACCTATTTCTAAGGGGTACAATTAAAAGATACAAAAGTGTGTAAGCTATGGAAGTGGAAACTTTTAAGGACGGCTAGGAGGATAATTTAAGGATTAGGAGGTATACATTTATAATAAGGATTTAAATTTAATAAGAATGTAGGCATGTAATTAACTTAAAAGACTTTTAATAAGGATCGAAATAAGATAAGAACACATGCATGTAATTAATAATAGAAAATAATAATAATATGAAGTCTTTTTATTATATAAATATAAGGTATAAAGTTTTTAAGTGTTATTATTATATAATACAAAATTTATGTACCGTTTTTAAGTGTGTTACATGAAAATTTTGTAAGGTTGTTGAAGGATTGGAAGATTTTACAAACACAATTTTGTGAAGATTTGTTTTTTTTTTGTTGGAAAAATTTTAGTGGTGAAATTTAGTTCATGGGATAACTTTTAGCTTTTTTTTATCTCAAAATATGGGTTGATTTCCATTTTTCTCAATTAATTATTCCAAGTTCCATGGGATAGTTTTTTTTATTCAGCAAATGACCAAAATTGTCCAAAACCTATACTAATTCCTTATAAATTTGAATCATTTTACAAAAAAATTGCCAAACATTTTATAGTTGCAAATTTAAGAATTAGTTAGATTCCCCAAGGTTTCAACACTTTAAGAAATTTATAAATCCTTAAAATTTTATGTGTTTGTGGGGAAGTCTAAACCAATTACAAATGCTATAAAAGTGACCGAGGAGGGCATCTTTGTTGAAAAATTTAAAAACATAGGTAATCTCTATATATGCCCATTGCATTAGGACAAATACCTATTAGTAGGTTAGAGATGCCTCTTTTTTGTGGAAAGGTTGATCAAGATGATACCAACCTAGATGATTTGGAGCATTTGACACACTTATTGTTTAGGAAAATCCAAGGCTTTAGAACTATGCAAGAGAAGAAACAAGAGGACACTGATACTCCTTGTACCACAACCATTGAAATTGTAGACATTTAACCTTTGGATAGAGAACAAATAAAAGATGGAATATATATGGAAGAATTGGGATGATTAGATTGTATTTGAGATTATTCGTCTTCTCAAATAATAGTGTAACAACACCAAAAATCCCATAAATAAAAAAATTTAACATATAAGGTCTTTAAAAGACCAACAATAATTTTATCTACTAAACACATAAATTTTAGTATTTCGACTTAAATTATTGCAATGTAAATTCATATTGTTTTGATCTGAATTTTGTTTACGAGTACTCTATTTATCTTACTTGCTTTTCAGTTTTGATAAGATGTGTTTGCCTTAACATTTAATGTTCTTCGTATACTTGTTATGTTGCACAAGAAAAGGTTGTCGTCAATCTTAAGATCTTTATACTTTGCTTACTATTCTAGATTGAAGACATGGTTAAGAGGTGAAAGGTCTTACTTAGCCCATCGGCTAACGCATGTCTTTTTAAAATGTTTTCTAAGAAGGGTTTTTATGAAGAACTTGGTTCGTTCCTTGGCAAGCAAAAAGCCCTAGGTAAGGAGACCAAGGGACCCTAACTAGTCCTAAGGTTTTGATAAACAAGAAAACATTGAACTAAACTAAAATTCCTATGTACTAGATCTAGCCTTTACCAAATTTATTAAGAAATATAAAGTTTATCAGACCCTTCTATCGCTTATCCTATGGATCGATATCAAAAGAGTTCAAGCAAAAACTATAGTGACAAAGGTATGTTTGTAGCTATGTCCAGGTCGATAACCATCGTACTCATTCCCATGTGAAAATTTCTCTCCAGTGGTGTAAAGGACAATGGCTTAACTCTTTGAAAGTTCAAGGGTTTTTCAGTCATTTCAACATGGTTCACTATGCGAGAAGCCGATAGCTTTCCATTCTTCGATGCCCCGATCTCCAACTCCTGCTCAAAACTCGATTTGGGCACTTAGGACTGTGCTGGTGGTTTCAGCTAAAGTCGTCATTCTTGTTGTAACAAAAGTTTCCCAGATTCAAAGCTCTAACCCCTACGTCGAGGTAAGATGTGTAGCATAAAAAGTCTGTTATTTTTTTTTAACACTGTAATATATATTTAAATCTTGGTTTAACATTCGTTTTTCACTTAACTGACAGAGAGTTATCAACAAGCAGATGTGGGTTGGATGATGGATTTTTAAGACGCGCTTGAGGGTCCCGGCAATACCTTGAGCCCTAAATCTTGATGATCTTGACAATGTGGATAAGGCTTGGAACAAAAAATTTGAGTGGGAAAGTCTTCTCTAGTAATGCAACTCAAATTTTTGTTGATGACGGTTAAGTTTTTGCTCAGTCCATCGTTTTGGGGTAAATGCCTAAGTTTTAGCATAATTCTTTTTTTGTTTTAAAATATTTAGGGTTTCTCACAGAGTTTTAAGTTTTAAGTTTTGTAATAAGAAAAGTAACAGGCTGTTAGCCTGTGCGAAAAGATGTACCAAATTGTTTTTAGTTTAAATACGATGTTGTAATGTTTTCTGTTCCGAACTTGATAATTTTCAATTCTTTTCGGTGATAGATATTCTGGTTTACAAACCTGTAATTTCTATTTACTCTGTTACTATGGATTCGATACATTAATATTATTTTGTAATATCGTTTAAATGTTGAGTATCATTCCTATTTTATTACTCTGTACTTGAAAAAATATATTTCATCATTATGTAAAATTTTTGTTGAGGGTTTCCTTACTGTAATTTCTAGTTTAGAAATAATTTTAGGGCTGTGAGGCCACTACACTCTCAAAATCGTGTTTTTGTAGTTTTTTTGTCTATAAGAACAAGATATTTCGATACTTTTGGGATGCGTAGGTTATGATGGGTACTTCTAGTATATTGTTTGTATCATAGATTGGAAAATCTTCTTATAATTTTATATATTGATTATTAAAGGATTTTGGGCTAGTCCATAAAAGATTTTACGATTGGTGAAAGATAAAAGGGTTATGACCTACTTAGTAGAATGTTATGCATAAGTTAAAACAGGGTTTTACAGTTGATAAAAAACGACTTATGGCCTGTAACTAGGGTTGGTGCCGGTGAAAAGATTTTCGAAGTGTAAATGCTTGTTTTTCTTTGAATAAAAAGTATTATGCAAATCCTGCGTACATGAGGTTGTTAACTGGTTTACTATTTTTTTACAATAAAAGTTTTATTGCGTTATTTTAAAAAAAACAAAGGAACTTTGGAGCTTTGTCGGTTTCCATTGTCAATCCCGAATCAATCATTTCTATATAGTAATTAAATAGTTTTATTTTTAATATTGTAAGAATTTACTATGTACAATGTTGTATAATAAGATCCGATAGAGTTTTTATTCAACTTTTGTGTAAGTTTTGGAATGAGTCCTTAAACCCTAGGTAGATAAGGTAGATGTTTAAGCCTTTGGGCTATAATAATTAGGGAAACTATGAATATATAATTTTTTATAATTTTTGTACTAAGGCTATTGTTGATAGGGAACATATATAATGTTATTTAAACCAGAAAGATTGTGAATCTACATATTCCCAAAGATAATGTATTTCAACTGTAAATAGAAAAGATACAGAAGCTAAGATACTAATTTAAAAACAATAACTACTTATTTTTCACTAGAAATTTCTATGTCTACGGTAGTATGGACAAATATAAAATATAATAATATCCTATTCATTTGCAATGAACAAATAATAGCTTTGAAAAAAATATAGCATACTTAAATTTCTGTAGATTAAAACATAAAATGAACTTATGTTTATAAACAAACAACTTAGAACGTGTTAACTGTAGAACGGGACAAATACCCAAAGGAGACCACTCCTTCCAACTATTTCGTGAAAGCAGCCAAGATCACTTTCTTTAGGACCCACGAAAATGTTGTGTAGAAGACCACATAGTATTCTCTACAAAATAAAAAAATCACTTACAGACTTAACTCTCAGCAAATCACTTTAGCTATCCCCTCGTCGAATTCCTCTTGTGTGCCTAACTTTTCAGTTTTTAGCAAAATCACAAGGTTCCAATCACATGGAATAGAATGTAATGAGCCTCATGCTCAATTTGATGTTATTTATAAGATTTCCTAGGTCGTTGGGTCATTTTTGCAATTAAATGAGTCACCTGCTTAGTTCCTCTTCTCACAGAACATGACCACAATTTTAGGGATGTTTCCTCCTACAACAACTAGAAAGTGAATGCTATTGCTGCCACTTGTCATTTTTCCTTCTACAGCAGATCATTCCTCATAGTGGGTCAGCGAACACTCTTCAACAGTCTTCTTTGTATAGGCGTCTCTTCTTTTAATTATTTAAATAAATAAATTATTCAATTGCAATCGTCCTTGACCATCCTTGGTCATAAAAACTTTACAATAACTATTAATGATAATGTTTTTCTCAAAAATAAAAATGTTTTGTTTGTTTTTTTTTTTTTTCGAGTTCTAGGTGGGTTACAAATATGAATACCTATTTCTACAAAGTCTCATTGGGTTAAAAGGGATTTAAGAAGAATTGGGAGAGATGGATATTTTCCTAAAACCTAATGTTAAACCCGTCAACAATCATCCATATAGAGTCAACCCTAAAGTTAAGGAAAAGGTCAAGAATAAAGTCTACTGCATGTTGGCAGCTGGTTTAAATTTTCCTATGGATAAATCTAAATGGACTAGTCCCATGGAAATCCAAAGAAATAAACATTCTAATGACATCAATATTTTTTTTTCATATCCTTGATTCATGTTGTATTCATGACCATTTTCGTAATCCATTTAGTCATACGGTATTGTACCAAGTGGCAGGGAAGGAAGTGTACTCTTTCATTAATTTCGTTTGGAGGTACCATCAAGTTAGAATTATAGACTTAGAATATAAAAATAATAATACTTGCACAATGGGGTAGGATTTCTTTTTCCTACAATGTGATTCCATTTGGAATCAAGAATGGTCATCTAGTGTTCTCAAGAATTGTAATCACCACGTTGAAGGAATTTACACATACGTTTTTGGATGTTTACATGGATGATTGAAATGTTTACATCCTATTGAAAGAACATGATATTTTATAGTATCTTTAATAATAGTTTCTACACCAAAATATTATTCCACAACTAAGAGAAATCATTTAGTTGTTTTTATTGCATATTACCAGTTAATTGCAGGACAACTATACAAACTAGAAATTGACGGGTTCTTGTTCAAATGTATCTTGGGCCATGAACACAAAAATATATTATAGGAATTCAATGTAGGAGTTTTAGTTTGTCAAGGAATGTCTTACAAGATGTATTATGGTGGCCAATTTTTTTTCAAAGATGTTAATAACTATGCCCATGCTTGTGGCATAGGTTAATGAGCTAGGAAACCATATCAGTGGGATGAGATTACTCTTCATCCTACTCATGCTATGCAACTCTTAAAAAAGTGGGTAGTATACTTAAGTGGTCCTTTTAATCCTCCTTCAAAACATTTGAAATATATTTGTACCATTCCCACATAGAATATTTGACTAACGGGGTCGAGGAAGAAAATTTGAAGGATTCCTCCATATCACGGGGTCTTCACTTAGTGAAACTATGCCATAGCACGTTCGTTCGTGGCATATGAAACAATACCCCTATTTTCAAAAAATATTGGAAAATACCTCCAAAAATAATTTTTTTTAACCCCCTCCCAATATGCCTTGCCGATTTTAAAAAACCCCTATTTTCCCTATATATTGCATGTATCCATTTTTTCATTTACATTTTTTATACCCCTTTATATTTCTACCTAAGGGAAAAAAAACTAAACACAAGAAAGGGCGACACTTGATAGGCGCCCTTAGGAAAATCACTTTATTAGGAATTAAAATGTATCACATGATGTCAAAACAAATAAGAGAGGGTTTATTTGTACCAATCTCAAACAGTAGTGTGTAACTGCTTCAAGATGTGGACACTGGATATATATGCAACTTTAAAGGCTGAGAGGCCTTTTCAGTTGTAGTAGACTTTTAAATGCTTTCATCGACAATCACGCATATTTTAGTGCTTCTTTGTTTGAGAGCTTCAACAACTTTTCTGAAAATAGCTTTAAAAATCTAGTTTGTATACATAATACTCTCATAGATTTCTTAGTACTTTGACTAGCATTAGTTTAACATTTATATTACATAGAGAGACAATCTTAAGTGGAGAGCCTAGCTCTACTTCTTTCACAGTTGAACCAAAGCTTCCTCACTTTGCAAGTAATTTTAAGACAACTTTCAATATTCCAAGGGCTCATAAACTCCACAAGTAAAGAACAACTACAATTTTTTAGGAAAGAATAACACACCCAAAAAGCTTCATTCAAAATGCTCTCAAAACTACCACAGCTCTACCCTCATAAAAACTTCATTGCGTGCATTCAATTTCTCTCTCACAAAGGCCAACAATCCTCACAACCTAACAAGCATCTCATTCCTACATAATCGTTCTTCAAAACTTAGTTCTTATGCAAACAGAACATCATTCAAGCAGACTCCATATACAGATCTCACCTCACTCGTTTTCAACAAAGTTCCATTCTCATGTTCACTAATTTATATGTTCTCGTGACTCTCATACTTTCATGGTTCAGCTCCCATGGCTTCACATAGCCTGAAGAATCCCTTCACTCAGCTTCTCACAACAGTTGCTAAAACAACATACACAAACAGGAGCATGTCAAACTTGCTCACTCACTCAAGCAGACTTCATATACAAATCTCACCTCACTCATTTTCAACAAGGCTCTATTCTCGTGCTCACTCATATGCTCACATGTTCTCATGGTTCAGTTCACATGGCTTCCCTTAGCCTCAAGAATCCCTTCACTTAGCTTTACACAACAGCTGTAAAAAACAACATAAACAAATAGGAGCATGTCAAACTTGCTCACTCACACATCTCCATGGCTCTAATATAATTTATGCATAACCATGCCACACAATATCAACAAAGCATAAAAGATATTCAAGTAACTAGCACTCTAATTCATAAAAGGGCCATGAATTAATTACATAGAGTACATGTGTTTATAAAATTCACTTGTCTTTGGCTTTTCCACCAGTTTTCCATATTTAGTTAGATTCCTCTACACCAAGTGCCATGGCATATACCTTGAGACGTTCCTTAAATATCTTACATACAACACCTTCCCTTACAATATACTCTAATGATGTCCTATCCATATGTTGTACTCGATTCTCTTCATTCACTCGTATTCTATTTTGCATAGTCTTAGATCCATGGCTCTGTTATTCTCCCATGTCATAGGGTTTACTAGTTTTTACAACATTCTAATATGACTCACACTCTTATGTTGTCTACAACTAAACATTAATGTCAACATATCGACCAACTTGGCATGGTTTTAAGCACAGTTACCAAATTCATCCAAACTAGAGGTTCAGGTCAATTCCAATCAGCAGAATTATTCACCTCAGTTATAATTCAGTGAAGTCAATGAGTTTTTGACCAAATTGAACTAGAGTGACTTCGAATTTTATGGCTGAAATTTACCATAAATGTATTTGTATTATTTAGATGAATACTCACAAAAATTCCATGCTAGATGTTTTACACATTTTTTCCATATCATACCTAGCCATATTTAAATTCAAATTCGAACTTAGTAAATATGGTTTTAAGGGGCATGCTCCTACATTATTCTTCAAACAACTTAGCGATTTATTTTGCCTCGGTTAAGAGGTCATTTACTTCTCTTGCAATTTCTCCATTTGCCCTCTTGCTAGCCTTACAACGAGCATCCAATCACTCTGGACTCACAAGTTCTAAATTCTATCATCTATGAATAGTTTTATCCATTTATGAGGGCATACACTTCAACCTCTCTAAATCTTTCCCCATTCTTGTAGCAAAAACTACAATAACTTGACGAATCTTGATTGAAGATAGCTCCCACCAACTAGCCTTTCCTAGGTTTCATCAGGTTGGAATTTGTCTCTAGTTATGCCACTAGGCCTGTGATTACAAAATATCCTTCTTTAGCAGTGGAGTGTACTAGAGGATTGTTAATTAACAATAAAATCAATGGCAAGTGTATTTTGTACCTTAAATAAAGATAATAGTCATTCCCATAGGCATGGAACACCAACTAGAACCCCTCTATCCATGCTCAAGCATTGAACAAATAATATGTCTGACAAAAGGTTTATGATTAAAATGGTTAGATGTAATGCTAAAAGCCAAGGAGTTTCAATAGACTTTAAATAAACAACAAAAACTAGAGATGTTTTTCTCTGGGAACACTTCTAACAAGATGACCTGAATCGCAATTACATAAGCTCCTTGGAGCCAAGGATCTACATTATTCTGAGTGGCATGTGTCAGAGTCAATGCTGCAATCAAACCATCTTTTCCATCTCCAAACCTGTATGCATCACTGCCAGAATCTCTTAGGTGGTTTTT
>LPNX011017627.1:341360-381392 GCA_001517045.1 Pseudotsuga menziesii | reverse complement strand
CTATGTTTCCCTAATATACATGCATCACATTTTTCCTTCTCTTTAGGAATGGTGGGCAAGCCAAATACACCATTCTTTTTCAACAAACGAAGACTGTTATGATTTAGATGACCAAATCTTGCATGCCACAATGAGCTAGATGACATATTACCTTCTCCATGCTAAGAGAGGTAGGCATAGTTCTGAAATCTTGCGGATGAACCCTTGAGCTTCAACAGCTTTCCATCTTCGTATCCAGTCATGATGACTTGGTTGTCAGAGGACTTTCTTATTTCAATGATTCCATCAAACATGTGGATGGAATGGCCTTGCTGTCGAATTTCCACCATGGACAGCAGGCTTCTCTGCAACTCAGGAAGATAGAGAACGTTCTTCAACAAGAAATCAGGGAATCCAGGCATCTTCAGTCGAATGGTGCCCATTCCCTTTGGTTTAATACTAGACTTATCTGCAAAGTAAACTATGTCATCTATTGATTCATTCAGTTCTTCAAAACAATCTTTTCTAAATGTCATGTGTGATGTTGCACCAGTATCAAGCAGCCAACAATCTTTATAAGATGAGAGAGAAGTCATTTCATTAAATCCGAGATTACAATGTGCAACAATACAAGAATCAGAAAATTTACTAGCATCTTGGTCATCTTTCTTCTGGTTGTGCTTGTCCTTGATGGAATCCCATGAAGCCCAACACTGATCTGATGTGTGCCCAGTCTTTCCGCAATGCTTGCACTGCAAAGCTGATCTTTTGCTTCTGCCCCCTCTGCCTCTGAAATTTCTTCTTCCTCGTCCTCTCTTGCTGCAATCTCCCTTGGAAGGGTATTTGGATTGGTCTTTGCCAGCTAGGGCAGCACCAATACTAGATGCCAAAGAGTGTATCTTTACAATTGTTAGTGTAATTTACAATAATAAACTTGATATGACAAGAGAAAAACAATAACCTTGAAGGTCTACAGTCTCTGCCAAGGTGATTTACAGAGGTGATGGTGAGGGAGAGGCACAGCTCTCAAAGAAACACAGGATTAGAATTCTTTCAACACATCTCCATGTAATTTACTTTAGAGTGTTGTTTACATGGACAATTAAAATCTTCTTATGAAAAATTACAATGATACCTCAATCATAACTATAGCTTGGCATTGTGATTGTCTAAATGATGTGGATTTGGTTCTGCAACTTTTCTTCTTTTGGAGCAGCGGTAGCAACAGCTGCAATCTTTCTTAGAGCAATCCTGAATACGGTCAATCAGCTACAATTTTTCTTCACGATATAATTTCTTTTATGCACCAACAATATTTGCAATGATTTATAACAATCTCCTTAAAAATATAGTAAAACAACGAAATTTGCCCAAACTTTATCCTGGACTACAACACTTTTCTCGGGCACACCTTGAGGATAGAATGTGCTCAAGACAAGATGACTAGACCAATGTATATCGATGCACAAAGAGGGCATGGGCAAACTTCAACAAATTTTTCTGCGTCACTTGAGTTGACTCTTCTCGATATAAGGTCATCATAGATATCATAAAATGAAAACAAACTGTTCATCACACCTATGAATAGTATAACGTATCGAAGAATATGGAAACTGGTTTTTTTCTTGCAAAATCCATATTAATGCCAGGAAAATGATAAAACCAATGCAGAGGCCCCGAAGAAACCAATTTTTAGCAATAAACAACACAATAAGAAGTGCACCAGCAAGGCAAGCAGCAGTCTGGAGTTTAGGGTTTCCTTCCTCCACGCGGTCTTCTCACTATATCGCAGCCTTTAACATATATCTTCATATCAGTCACTTCAACGCAGCATCAAAGGAGGGATTCAACGCAGGCAGTCACAAGAACTCAACATGGAATGTGCAACACCAGGCAGTTTTCTCCATGCAGCAGATACCACACGCAGTCTTCTCCACACAGTATACAGCTCACAGCTCGCATCAAATGACAGCAGCCTTCAGGCTCATTCTCCACGCAGGTTCAAATGCAGCTCCACGCAGGTCTTCGATGGTCACATATAATATTCATACAATATGCTCAATGGGCTACAAGTCCACCACGCTTCCTCTCAGGCAATTACAGGTCGCACCTCACAAAATATCAGAGGGAATGGGTTGCATCTCTTACAAATTACAATAGTGCATAGTCTTCACAAAAAACAGTGAGAACGCATGCAGTCTAGGGTTTGTGCATTCCCAAAAAAATCAGTCATCTCCAACGCATTCACCATTCGCAGCATAAACTTACAGCTCCTCTCAGGCAATCATATATCACATATCACATACCATCATATATCACAACGCAGTCGATATATCACAAGGCAGTCGATATATAGATCAACACAGTCTTCAACCCATATCAATGGAACGCAGTAGTATTCTTGGCAGGCCTGAAAATAATTATTCGGTCCTTGATAAAAATAAAAAGGAGTACGGATCTCCTCGACCTTGTATCGAAATTAAGCAACCAAAAAAAAGTTTCGGTGTATGAATAAGAGGAAAATTAGCGAGCAGAGCCGAACGAAGGGTTGAGGCCGAGAAGCATATTATTCCCACCTGGGAGATAGATGACATTGGGGCTCTTCGAGAGAGTGGCAGCGATTTCTCTGGCGGCTTCAATGCGCCTGAGTTCTATCAAACCCAGGCCCGCTTTGGCGGTGGCATCGGAGATGAGCTGGGCAGGTCGCAGCACAATATATATATCAGTCTGATAGAAAGGAGATCGTGGTTACACCAACAGAGAATTCACCAACGAACTAGGGTTTCGTTATTCAAACAAAGGACAGGTGAAAGAAGCTAGTAGACAATGCCCCAATCACGCAGTAACCTCAAACAAACGTTTGAACGAGAAGTTCAGCATCATGGCAAGAATTATGTGGGCTAGAAAGGCAGAGGTCGTGACTTAGGATAATCACCAGAATAAGCCACATACAAAACGCTCAACTCATTAGGGTTTCCTCAGCACACAAACTCAATTATGAAGGAATTTGCATGCGACTCCACTGGCAGACTGATGGAGCAGTCTGGCAATGGAATGGCAAGCAGAATGGCAATGGACAGAAATGCAGTAGGAGTTATGGCAGACAACCCTGCTCTGATACCACTTGTTGGTAATAACTCCCGATTCTAATTAATTATTCAAATGCAAATGCTTATATTTATACATTTCATGAGGCGGTTGATTACCAGCCTTTTCGCCTTCCTATCTATTCATATTCCTATTATTTATTTACAATAATCCTGACGGATTATTCTAACACATTATTACAAAAAAAAAGCTTGCTTTAAGTAGTTATAATTTGCTTTGGAATTCATTTTATAAACCTTTTTTACTTTTTTTATCGAGTCTATAATATCATAGTCATTCACGCCACTTACCCTTTGACTAAGAACATCCCTTAAAATGAATGCTATAATTTAAAATTTATTAGTAAGTTATTTTATAGGGTCATACACTTACTAGCTTAGGCTAGACTTGTGGGATAGGAAGTGTAAACTCCCCATAAGTACTTAAATTTAGACATAGTTGGCCAATCGATAGATAAATCCTTCTTGATGTTGATAGTATCTGGGAAGCTCCTCTCAAATGGGATTTAAGCATGAGGCTGTGTGGAGGCTTGGACTGAGGAGATAACCCTCCGATTACTTGTCAAAATGTATACCAAGGTTTTTATGCATCTGGGGATTCTATCCTAGATAGAGTTTCAGGATTTTCTACCCTACCCATGCATACAAATCAATCTTGTGACTATCCCCCCAGACTATTGATATAGTTAAGGTAGCCTCTAGTCTCTTGGACATCTAGGGTTTATACACAGGTAAACCGGAAGGCTATTTCTGGTTCACCTTGGACGGGCTTGCAAGGTAACACTTGTTGAACGTGTAGGAGGTAGGTGGGTGATTCCTCTGTTTGTGCCTAAGAACATCTTCAAGGACACCAAGAAACTGTCTCTCATCTTTCTTCAAGAAATCATATCTTATACCCCTTGTGATTGTTGAGACTTCAGAAAAAAATTTAGTGATTTCTCTGTGGTTTGTCTGTGTTCTTAGCTGACCTTAGGGTGTGAAGAGTCAAATTTACAATTGTGGGGAACCAATCTTTCAGAAGGTCATGAAGGTTACAAAACCTTCCTCCGCTTATCACATTGGAACCTCCACCTCCCCCTCAAAGGTGGATATTGGACACAGATAGTTCTTTTGAGCCGATAGGAGTTAGTGAAGTTCTGGGTGAACTAGAACTTAGGGAAAACCATTTTAATTTAAACACAGTTGAGATAGAATACTTGCAGGCTGACGAGTTTGCAAGGAATTTTAATACACCTCTAACTGACTTAAACGATCTAGTGATCATTCATGTTCATCCTTTCAATCCACTCGTGATTGGTGTCCCTTTGGGAAGAATAATGTATACTGTAGGAGAAAGTTCTTCTACTTCCACCTCAGTCGCTCCAGCTGAAGGGGTGCCACATCCCCAAGTAGGTGCCCCTACAACAAGTATACCTACTACACTGTTAACTCCAGCTAGATAGGTGGTTCAACCAATGACTCCCACAAGTTTAGCAGGTGCTTCTAGTGGTATGGTCACTAGGATTCCTAGTGTACCTAAAGTTCCTACTTCCTTTGCACACACTACTCAGAGTGGTCCTATAGGATCCTCAAATTTTGTCGAGGGTTTTCCCTAGAATGGGGGGCACATTCCCCCATCCACTCCATACGTAGGCCCAACATCCACATATGTAGGGGTTAAGTTTGAAAACCATAATCCTTATTGTCAAGGTTTTCAAACTATGGTTTTAGATCCTTTCATGAGCTCTCATTTTTTTATTTTTAGCAGAGGGATACCTGCTCCTGTATTCAAAACCCCAGCTTCGACTGGGGTAGGTAGAACCTCATATACTGCACCGCACATAAACAATCCACTGGCTTATGGATGTAATCCTTTCCAAAGCAGCCCAACCACTTCACAACCAAAAGCAGGGGGAAACCCCACCTTCACATATGGGAATATGGGGAAAGGTCCCTCTAATCCCCAAACTGATACTTTTAGTGCTTCGGTTAGACCCAAGCTCTCTTTCCTAGCAACGTTAAATTTTCTAGATTTACCAAAACTAATGAATGAACCGGTGAGACATAACTCCTCCTAGGAACCCGTTCCTACCAAGCTGTCGTCGGATATCCAAAAATTCGAAGGAAAAGTTGGCGATGATCTAGGAGCTCATGTCACTACTTTCCATCTGTGGTGCTCTTCCAACTCACTGAATGAGGATTCAGTTCGATTGAGGCTGTTCCAAAGAACTTTAACTAGTACTGCAACAAAATGGTATATTGAATTGGCTTCTGCCGAATTTAATAGATTTTGGGACTTATCTAATGTATTCCTTAGTCACTTCCAACTTACTGTTCGATATGATTTTAGGATAGACTTGTTGTCTACCTTTTGGTAAGACAAGTCCACTCATATTTTGGATCACATCCAAGAGTGGATAAGATGGAAGAGCCTTATCAAAGCTACTATTCCTCCCATGTTCTTATTAGAATGGTTCCTTAAATTCCTATTGCCATATATATCTAAGGATGTATCTACTTCGGGAGTGACCAATGAGGAAGAAGCTATCCTCAGGGCCCAGCAGCTAGATTTGATATATTCTCAGTCTGGGATTTTATATGAAATTATCCCTGAGGCACCAAGGCTAATGCACAATGTAGATAAACCTAATCCTGGACCCCATGACGATGGTGTAGTTGGTTCTATGAATTATCCCACAGTAGAATATTTGGCTAAATAGCTCCATCAGCTGTCTATCAAACATTCTATGGTGGAGGGAGCAAAGGCTTCCCCCTCACCCCAAAATGAAAATGTTTTTGCACAATCCTCTCGGAAGGGAAATCAACAGCCCGGTGGGAAAAAGAAGAAAGTAAAAAAGGGTGAGGGAAACCAAAACAAGAAAAAAACCACAAACAATGCTGATGGGGGCAAAAAATAAGATAAGAAGGTGAAATTCCCATGTAACTTGTGCCATGAAGATCACGTGACCCATATATGTCCCCTTATGGAACAAGCTCAAAAGATGTTAAAAGGCCAACAACCAGTTGTCCCGAAGGATCATTTTCCCCATGGACATAATTCTGCTTTAGCTTCAAATGCAATAGGGGGCACCCCAAATGCTCCTGACCCCAATTATATCAACATGGTTTGATCCAAGACTTTAGTATAGACTAGGAACAAGAACTATGAAAAAGAGGATTCGGAGAAGGGTAAGTAAATATGTGAAACTTCCAACCCTCTCATGATTGAGAATCCTGCTAAACTTATGCCCAAGATACCGAAAGGTGTGTTCAAGAAAATCTTGCACAATCCTAATGCTAGGGCTGCAACAAACTATTCTGTAGTTGAATATTTAGCCTAGACTCCTTGTGCAATGTCAGCTTTAGAGGTGTTACAGAGTTGTCCTTCCCAGCATGATGCACTCTTAGCAGCCTTATGCAGTATTGACTCATCAAGCCTCATGGCAAAATTTAATTTGTCTGATGTCAAAATTCTCCTGCCATATCATGTAGCCTTATTGATATATTGCATCCATGGTGGAAAGACCATTGGAAGGGTAGTTGTCGATGAGGGTGCTTCTACATGTGTCATGTCCCTTTCTTGTTGGAAAGATCTTGGATCTGTAGAGCTAGTTCCATCGAACACCCTACTTACTGGTTTCGACGAAAGGTCATTTTGTCCACATGGTATCCTACCGGATTTTGAAATTAAGTTGGCAGGGAAAGTAGTGTGTGTTGAGGTAGAGGTGATTGATGCACCTTTGGATTATAACTTGCTCTTGGGGAGAAGTTGGACTTATTCCATGTCAACTATTGCATCAGCTGTATTTCAAGTAGTAGTGTTTCCACACGAAGGGAAGTTGGTTACCATATACCAACTTAGTTTTACTCGAAAAGGATGCATGGAAACTAACGAGTCCACCGTACCATTGGTTGATCAGGTTAGACCTACTTTAGAGAGATTAGGATCTGGAATGTATGTATAATTGATGGGCACATTTGATATTCCAGCTCCGATTAATTATCTAGGTTCTACTAGTGTAGGGAATTCTATAGAAATGGTTGTTGATAAAATAGATCCTTGGGTTCTTCCTTCCCACCATGAACATGAAGTTCCCTTATTGGTAGCGGAAATGTCTTATCAAGCTATCGTTCATACTATTGTTGATCCCATTCTGGTCCCTCTCACAGTCTCGGAGGAGTCGGAAGAAGCCTATCTTCCTGCTTGGGAAGCGAACTCCTTGCAATCTAGAGATTGCTTAGATATGGTTTTACCTTCCGATGAAGCCATTCTGGAAGCCATGTGTAGGTGAGATAAGATCTGCGAAGATCTTCACCATCGATCCTATTTTTTTCCAGAATTAAGTAGGATCAAGAACTAGGAGTTCCATATGAGACTGGTAGGTGATGTTGATACACCTATTAATCCCTTACCAAGGGAAGAAATATTTGCTAAGGGTAATATGGAAAACATTTCCACTACGATTCCTATCAACATCTCTGTAAACACAAATGTTGTTGAAAATGTACACATCGATGCGGACTACTCTCCAGAGGAGATTGTGATCTATACATCCCTGTTTAAGGAATTCTATGACATATTTTCTTGGTCATATGAGGAGATGGGAGGCATTGATCCATCAATAATTGAGCACAAAATCAAAACTTACCCTGATGCTAGACCCGTTCGACAGAAGTTGAGACCTGTCAACCCACATAAAGTGGCAGTGGTTAAGGATGAAATTGAGAAATTTCTGAAAGCCTATTTCATTTACCCCATAGCTTTGATAGAATGGGTATCCAACCCTGTTCCTATTGAAAAAAAGAAAGGGACTATTTGCTTTTGTATTGAATTTCATGATTTAAAGAAATCCTATCCCAAGGACAACTACCCGACGCAATTTATAGATAAAATTATTGATGCTTGTGCAGGAAGTGAATTCTTTTCATTTATGGATGGTTTCTCCGAGTATAATCAAATCCAAATTAAACTAGAAGACCAACATAAAACAACTTTTATTTGTCCTTGGGGTACCTTTGCATACAAGAAAATTCCCTTTGGATTGAAAAATGCAGGAGAAACCTTTCATCGGGCAATGAATTTTTCCTTTCATGACACTAAAGACATTGTCGAACCCTACCTTGATGATTTGCCAACACATTCTTGTAAGAGGATCGATCACCCAGATCACTTGCATTTGATTTTTGAACGATGTAGATAATACAAAATTTGCTTGAATCCCCACAAGTGCGTTTTCTGTGTCGATTCAGGGAGACTGCTTGGATTCATTGTTTCCAACAAAGGAATTCAATTGGATCCTTTGAAAGTTGAGGCCATCGTAAATCTGCCTCCTCCTCATTCTATCAGGCAACTTCAAATCCTGTAGGGGAATTCCAACTTCCTTCAATGTTTTATTGTAAATTATGCCAAGATTAATAAAGGTTTCATGTACCTGTTGAAATAGGACACCCCATTTGTATGGGATGAGATTGCACAACTTGCATTCAAGGCATTAAAAAAGGTTTTGTTGTTAGCACCATTATTGCGCCCACTAGATTACTCTCAGGATTTTATATTGTATCTGGCCGCATCTAAGTCAGCCATAGGGGTAGTACTAGTCCAAGAGGACGATAAGCTTTAAGAGCATGTCATCTACTATCTCAGTCATGATTTAGCCGGCCCTGAACTTAGGTATTCCCATGTTGAGAAGTTTCCCTTGGCAGTTGTGTATGTTGTTTAGAGGTTGCGTCACTACATCTTACTAAATACCACGATGGTAGTGGAAGATGTTAATCCTTTTCAATATGTTTTTTCCTAACGGTTAGTTGGAGGAAAAGTTAACAAATGAATAGTCATTCTTCAAGAGTTTGACTTAGATTTACAATCCGCCAAATCCAAGAAATCCTTAGTTTTTGCTGAGCTCATTGCAAAATTTCCAATAGAGGAAGACGTAGCCATTGAAGAAGACTCATTCCCAGATGAGCATATCTTTTTGATTTCCACCTTTGACCCTAGGTACGAAGATATACTTATCTATCTCCAGACTTTGAAGTACACTGCAACCTTCTCGCAGGAAGAACAATGTAAACTATGCGTACATGACAAGAACTACCTCATTATTGGAGATACTTTATATCATAGGGGGGTAGATTCTATTTTGCGTCGATGTCTTACCTATGAAGAAGTAGATAATGTCCTAAATGATGCCCATAGTGGAGTGTGTGGGGGTCATTTATCTGGGCTAGGAACGACCTAGAAGATCTTATGTGTCGGTTATTTCTGGACCATCATATTTAAAGATTGTGTGGAAGCTGTGAAGCGTTGTCATCCTTGTCAACTTTACATTAGAAAGATGTGGTCACATCCTGCTTGATTATTTCCCATCATATCAGTGGGTCCCTTCACTAAGTGGGGGATAGATTATGTGATGTGCAACCCAATCTTGGCTGGGGGGGCACAAACATATCATTGTCGCTATAGATTATTTCATGAAGTGGACATAGGCAATGGCCACCTTTAAAGATGACGGGGAAACTGCAAATTTTTTCGTTTTCAATCAAATTATCGCATGATTCGGTATCCCTAAAGAGATTGTCATTGACCATAGCAGTCACTTCCAAAATAGTATGATGACTGAATTGACCACTATGCTAGGGTTTAGACAACAACATTCATCTTTGTTTTCTCCTCAAGCAAATGGTTAATTTGAGGCTGTAAATAAAACTTTGAAGTCTATTCTCAAACATACTATTAATGAAGCCCGTTCCAATTGGCACATCATGCTGTATCCTGCACTTTGGGCATATCAGACCAATATGAAAACTGCTACATGGTTTTCTCCTTTCCAACTTCTTCACAGAGTGGAAGCAG
The DNA here is from genome assembly GCA_001517045.1 of Pseudotsuga menziesii. Lineage (NCBI taxonomy): Eukaryota > Viridiplantae > Streptophyta > Pinopsida > Pinales > Pinaceae > Pseudotsuga > Pseudotsuga menziesii. The sequence goes on along the minus strand of LPNX011017627.1, from coordinate 371,477 downwards.
TCACACTGGTCGAATGCGAAATCCCATCCTTAAATATTGTTATTGATGTGCTACCTGATACGAATAAGCTGGAAGAACATTTATTACATTTAGAAAATCTATATGAGCAATGTAGAGATGAACTGATAGAAAACGAAGCTCATAAAAATAGGGTAAAAAGCCAATATGATAAATCGGTCAAGCCTTGGATTTTTTTTGAAGGGGGGATTGTCTTGCTCTAGGATTAGGACAAAGAACCCCTGGGGGAAGGAAAGTTCATGTCTATGTGATTAGGACCTTATGTCATGTCAAAGGTGTTGAAGAAGGGTGCATATGGATTGACATATTTTGAAGGGAATAAGCTTCCTGAGCCTACAAATGGGCTCTACTTGAAAAAGTACTATGCTTAGGCTTAGCACTTTTTCCTTTATTTTATGTACAATAGTTGATCGATTTGTGTTTTATACCATTTTCTATTTTTTATATATGTATTCTGAGTGGTTGGTAGGTTTTGCTGATGGCGCCAGTCGCCACACTTGAAATATGGCTTCAGTCGCATTGGTCATTTACTCGCCCTCAGGACAACTAGTCACCTCTGGAGGTGCTTTCTTAGGTCCTACTACCAATAATGTGGCTGAATACAGGGCTGTCATTGAGATTTTATGGGATTCTTTGTCATGTGATATCACTCAGCGGGAAGTCTGACTTGACTCTCAACTGGTGGTTTCCCAGTTCAATCGAGCTTATCACGTGCGGAACCCTATTTTACTACGTCAGTTTATGCAAGTTAGGTTATTGGAAATAAATTTTGAGTTTATTACATTCAATCATATTCCAAGAAATAAAAATTCATTAATTGATGCGTATGCTAATTATATCTTGGTTTGGCACTTAACACATTTTGCATAAAAATATACAACAGACACATAACAAAACACTTGTAAATAAAACCGCCACAATATATGTGTGTGTGTGTGTGAATATCTGTCCATATAGATAGGTCAAGTTTCTAATCCTCAGATCTAGTCATAACTGTATAATATTCAAAAAAATATACAAAACATGGATCATAGTCCATAAAATGCTCCTATGTCTAAGCTTGACCACCCTAGTCACTTGGACCACCCTGGTCTCTTTGATCAGCCTCCTCTCGGGCTTCCTCAAGCTCCTTGACTACAACAGCTTCAACAACATCAAATACACAAGTACTACTCTCGCTACCAGCCTCATAAGGCGTATCTAGATAGGTGGTATACCAACCACTAGATCCTGCATGATGGCAGGGATATCCTCAATGTGTAATGTAGGTACTCTCTAAGTAATCCTGGCCAGCTTTGGATGCAGATACATGTGTGGATGCCCAGCAGGGTGGATTGGTCCAATATCTGCATTTTGACATTTAAAAAAAAAGGATTAAAAAATCTTATGCGTATGTATATATATTTATAATTAAAATTCATTAGAATTTTAAAATTTGAAAACAAAAATACCTCAGTCTCCCCATGCTCCTCCAAAAGGGAGGACGAGGTCGGTGTCACCTCGAAAATCTAGTCTAGCATATGGAAACTGCTCCAAGGCTGGTAACTATCTCTCCCACCAAAAGTAGAAGTCATCATCGGATACGCTCTGAACCGATCCACCACCTCCCTGGTGAAAGAATATCTCTCCCCACCTACTCAGTCTAGGCTGACGGGGAGAACGAACTGGTAATGGTATTGCAAGACTCAAGTCAAGAACCCTCTCAAAGAAAAATGATACCAATATGTGGGAATAACCAAAAATTTTCCACCTGCCTCTTTTGCAGTCAGAGAGCTGCTTCCTTATTATCAGGATTACTCCCGAACACTAGTCATATAGAGCTCCGTGTAAACATCCCACTGCAATTCTCATTTGATTCTGAGTCGTAAGGTGAAGTGATGATGACCCTACAAACCTCACTATAGTACTCGCCAATACCTGTAAGGGAAAGTTACGAATATGAACAATAGGGATGCAGCTACCCCTCTTTTGAGTGCCAGGATCGTAGTATATATTTATGTAGTTCTATACACTTAGAAGGTCACCGCCTTTGTCGGTACCTTCCAAGTTCACCGGAGCTCCTCGTCATCATAAACTGGAGATAAAATAGACATTTTCCAAAATAACCTCTAGAAACTCACCTTGAAGGTCAAACATACCAAGATCATGATCCCAATAGTTTATCAAAAACTGTAATAGGCAGAAATTTGATCGCATAGGTGAGGTACAGAAGAATTTCAATAACCTACTTTGTCGCAAAGCATTTCCCGTGGGGGAATCTTGTAGATCTTCTTGGTACATGTCTTCATGTTCCCTCTCCATCCACTCAAGCATCATATTTCAATATAATAACAATCCATTTCTAAACCATTAGATTCATATAAAAAATTGATATTTTGGCCCTACTTAACCTTTTTCTACCTCACGCAGTGTATGTGACTGTCCTTTGGACAAGTCGCGTACTGTACGTGGATTTCCTTCGAGAAACCCACGTACAAAATGCGTGTACATGACTGTTGATATACCATACCCATGTACACAGTGTTCATGCTTTGAGGGCATTGGAAAACATGGAAATTTTTCTAAAAATTGAAATTTGCTTGGATCAAATGAAAGAGCATGGAGTGTAGTTTTACCTGGCACTTGCGGTTTCAAGAATTGTCCATTGAGTCATCCACACCAAGCAATCAAATGTAGAGGTAAAACTTGTCTATTTTGGGTAAAAAATCAAATGGTGAGTTTTGATTTATATTTTTGAACTATTTATAGAAAAAATATTTTCAAAGTGGGTTTTTTCCCTATAGTTCATATTTTTTATATAAAATCAAACTAATGCCATATCTTTTTCTTTAATGTGACAGGTCTATGGTTGTTTAAAGTATTTTTTTCTCTCATATAGAATGGTTTTTGGTCATTTCACATGCATTTTGCATTTACACCTAATCCATCTTAATCCTAGCATTAACACTTTGACCATGGAGTATGGTATTTATAACCATTAGTACCTCGTTTATGCCATTGTTCTTCCGTGGATAGGACTTTCCTCACATGAGTATCCTCATTTAGAACCCACTTATTGTCTTTCGATACTGATGCTATAACTGTCATAGGTTCAGGAGAGTCTTCTTATCTATTTTTCACGCCAAAATTGAGCCTCATTTTGGTCTCTTTTTACAAGCTATCCCTATATAATACTCCCTACCCTTATGGAGTTTCTTTAGGCCCAATTAAAACTCCTCAAAATAGACTTGAATGCCAAGTAAACGTTTCCATTCAAGCTCATTAAGAATATGTGAATGGGCATCCGTATTGGTGGTAGGTTATCTCTTTCTCGGACCATGTGGAATAATACGAGAAAGGATCACTCTCTTTTCTACAAAATTGAGAAGAGTATTCTCAGGTATAGGTTTATCACTTTTCCAGACCTAAGGGACTAAATTTATGGAAAAGGAACACCCAGTATGAGCTCAATTTTATCTTTTTTGTGCTCTGGACCTAAATATGAAAAAGATTACGAGTGTACTTCATGTCTTTGTCATGCTTGTTAAACATCAAGAACAAACATCAAGTTTATTGTTGTAAGCCCCATTTCTCATACTCAAATGGATATTTCTGAGTGATATTGCTTTCCTTCACACTCGTAAAACTCAAGCTATATGCTACTCTCGAAGGAGTGTTGGGTACGTGGTAATTTAACATTTTTTGGACCTCCCTGACTAAGTACCAAAAAGGTTCACTTTTTCTTCTATGGGAATTAAGAGAGTTCTTTTGTGGTATTTTTTATACTTTTTCGGCCTCATGAGACTAAATTGGACAAAAAAGGACCCCCCTGGAGTCTTCTTCGAAGTTTTCAGACTCTCTAAACATGAAAAAACCAAGTGAGCATGTACTAGTTCGGGCTCATGAAATCCATGAATCGGTGACACTATCAAGCACTATTCCCTCTTCTCTTCAAGCTTGTCAAAAAATGAAGAGAGACTTGAGTTGAATTTCCTGGACTCATTAAAATTTAATAGGTAAGATAAGGAAGAAGTTTTCTTTTGGTTCTCAGTCGGTGGCAGCATGTTTTCCTTGAACATAGCACTCTGTCTTTTCTGATACTCATGTCTCAGTGTTCAATTTTAGTTCAGCTAATACTTCGAGTTTCTTACCCCTCCTCTTGTTAGTTATACCTGGGGAATCTAATCATGTCTCCTACATGACTGATAATTCTAGTTGTACTGTCTGCAATGTTAAAAGCTTCCTTGGGTCATCTTTGTGTCATGCTCATTGTTCAAGGATTTAACCCTGTATCTGATCTATATCTTGATTCCATCATTGTCCTATTGGTTATTACTTGTGTTTCCCTTCCTTTACCCAGTTCCTAGTCACTCTTGTGATCCGTTGGAGGATCTATTTCCTTCCTCATCATAGTATGGTTTCTCATCAACACTTCCTGATGACGAAGACCTAGATTTTTGACGATGGTACCCTAGGATTCACATTCATTCTTGGTGAATTCCTTTGCTTCAGTTGTCAATTATCACCTATTGGTTGACAATATTTTTACTTCTATCCATGTTCGACTTCAATAACATCTATGCACATGGCTTGGATTGTACTGGTTCTTTGGGATTTTTAATGAATACCTTAGGTTCATATCTATGGACTAAGTTGTGCAAGATTATGTTGTGATCACTTACACAACTTCCAGTTCTTTGAAGACTCATCATTATTGTCTATTGTGGCTTCGATCCACCTTTGTAATATATGTGGTCTTGTACCCATACCATATGATGTACTCAAATATTGTAAAGGAGCTAGTGTTTCAGTATATTGAACATAGCATCCTCAGATATGGCTTTGCATATGACATTATTATGTATTTGTTTCAGGTACTTCCTCTACTCCATTGGAATTTTGAGTTCTCTAAGATAATGATTATAATGTATTTCGGCCATCGGTTCCCTTTGACCTAACACATTAGGGGCCATCTATTATCAACACAAATGACACTTCTCCATCCCAGTGCGGACATTCTTTATGTTGGTATACAAAAGGACATTTTAGGATTGAAGTTTTCCAAAACACTATAGATGGGCATGACTTGGGATGAATTTAACCTTGAACCAGCTTGCCATATAATTTTTCTAAGTCTTGAGTTGCGCACGCGACTATCTCCATTGCAACTCACGTACTGTATGCGACTATCTACATTGCAACCCACGTACATCAGTGTACGCAAGTTTCCTTTAAGCAACTGACGTGTCATATGCGGGTTGCCTATATCAATAGTCACGTACATCTTGATTCGACCTTAAAAAATATAAAACACGATTAATGGAGATTAGTTGGTTCTTAGTCATTAACTATCCCAACTGTTTCAACCACCCCAACCTTCTAAACACCCTATTTCCCAAAGTATAAATAGAGGCCTTGGGGAGGGCATTAATCAATCAAGATTGGAGAGCAAATTTACACTGGTGGTATATCTTCAGAATTCTTGGAGTAGCAGAACTTAGAGTCCTTTGGTTGTAGAGGAGTCCTTGTCTCAAAAGCTAGGTTGTACTCTTATCTCATTCACTGATTGTTAATAAAGAGAATTCTTGTTCCAACATTGTGTTGAGTCTCTTTCATGTATTGTGGTTAATGAATATATTTGATTATGTATTGGAAATATTGTTTATCTAAGCTCTTATATATACATGCATGAGATAGTACTTGGAGAATTTTCTCTTTATAGGTGAAAGAGGTACATCCCTGGAAGATTTGGAGAGAAGAGGAACGGAAGAAGATCAAGCTTGGATCAATCATCGATAATTGGGTAATTCAAGACTTTTTTCCTACTTCCTTTCTGTTGTCTCTTAAAAGCTAATTGTCTGCAAGGTTAGTAGTAAGTTGATAACCCTAGAACCTAGGTTACAACGGTGCTTAATCTTGAACAACAGCCCTTCCCTTATTTGGATGTGTAAATATATATTATATATATGTTAGAATTTATGAAATTCTAACACTACATATGGATTCAGAGACCCCCTTAAAAGGAAGTTTCCATCCATATGCAGTGTTAGAATTTAGTAAAATGTCCAAATTCATTGTCAAATTCGTAATTGTTTTCATTGCCGAAGTGACAACTAAAAATGACCAAATAAATGAGCAATTGTTATGTGGTCATTTTTAGTCTAGATATCTTGTGACCAAAATTGGTCATTTATCTTGGTCGTTTTTAGTTGGTTTTTATCCCGTGACCAAAATTGGTCATTTATCTTGGTCTTTTTAGTTAGCTCGCTTAAATTTATCAATTTTGTTCATTTATCCCTTGAAAAAAACTGTGGTGGCCAAAAATTTTGGTCTCCTAGTCACTAATATCTCATTTTCCACTAGTGAATGGTTTCTTTTCTCATTACTCAATTAAAAATATGATTACAAGACCACCCCAGCATTAAATTTAAAATTTTAGAGATCTGAATGGTTTTTGTCCTCATTACTCAATTAAAAATAACATTGAGTACTAAATAATGAATATACTATAATTAATTTTTTATTATTTATGTAGATGTTAAAAAAATAGGTTGGGTTCTATTCCCCAATCCCTAAATTGGCTATCAAGGGAACAACCACAATGAAATCTTATGTATATCTGATGCAATTCATGTTTTGTGTAATCTTTCTGATCACATGTTTCCACTTTTTATTCCATGAATTCAAACTTTCACTGGTTCATTTCTAATTGCATGTTAGTCTTATAGGGGTCAAGCCACATAATTTTAGGAAGTTCTCTATGTTAAAGAAAACAAGATATAAGACAAAGAAGAAGAAGATCAAATAAACTTTAACGAAGAAAATGAAGCTGAAGTTTTCTTTATTTTCCTAATCAAAACTTACCGCCTGATCTATTGTCTAGGTAAGCCTTTTCACAAAGTGGAAAATGACCACACTCAAAAGCAGTTAATGCAACGCCCCATGCTCTCATTTTTTTTTGGTGAACTGAAACTCATCAATCCAATTTTGGCTCTTATTCGTGAGCCAAAGGAAGAAGCAAACACACGCACTATGCTCACATTATTAGGGAAAACGACCTGATCTCTCACCGCCTGCATAAACTTTTTTTTAAGCGTTTTCGACTCTCCACGCTTCTTCAAACTTGTAAAATTTGATTTTCAAGTGGGTGATTGACAGTTTGAATTTAAAAATAAAAAAAGGGTGCCTTTGGATCATTGAAGGGAGGCCCTAGAAAACCACTCAATTGGAAAACTTCCTACTCAATTCTCCATACTACCGCGGTTTTTAGATCCAAAATTTAAAAGAATGCCCGACTGTCATAGCCGCTTTCAGCAGCCCAACTAATATCCACCTAATATCATTCCACTACCGCCTACCTCTATGCGTGAGAGGTTCTCCATTGAGAGGCTTGATTCATGGAAAGACTCCTGGTGCTACTCCATCACTCATGCATGAGGCTGTTGATGTGTAAAATTCAGATCTTGCTCAGTGGATATTAAGTGGATTGTTGAAGGGAAGGAAGCGCCCATCATATCTTGCTCAGTAGAGATTAAGTGAATTGTTGAATGGAAGGAAGTTCCCATCAATATTTCTCTATCTACCCATCCACGTGTTGATTTCTCCTCTACCCACCCACGTGAGTTCACTAGTTCTAAGTTCTCCTGCAACAACTATGGAAATAGCTAGGCAATGCCAAACCTTGTTTTTATCATTCACTGGAAATAGAGACCCGTGCTTAGATCACGAGTTACTAGAGTTTGACTGAGTTGTCTCATCAGCCAAAGTGGTTCTCATTGTTTCAAGGAAGCGCCACTCTCAATCTTTGTTGAAATCTGACATGCTCATTCAATTTTATAGGAGGTTGTGATCTAGAAGATTGATTTTTGAACATGGTGTTACCAGAAGCATTACCACTAGAAGAAATTGAAGAGGTAAGAAATCTCTTAACACCTTAAAGATTATGGAAAACATTTGACCGAGATGATTATTATGTATGGGAAATCAAAGGGGTTAGTCTGTTAAAATTACAAAATTTGTGGAACTAAATAGGATCTCATTGATCTAAAATAATTTAATGCTTTGACAGAGTTCAAAAAACAAAGAAGGAAGGAAAATTGTTGACTTGAGTCTCATACAAGACAATATAGATTATTCACTATTTCATTACATTGTATAGGATGATACTCTAAAGAGAGCATGGGATATATGAAAAGAAGTATTTAATGAAGAGTTGGAGATGACTTTGAAAGTCAGGAAAAGCATCAGGAATCCCAGTAAAGTGGAAGACAATCAAGATGAATGTGTCTATGAGGCAGGCAGTGATCATGTAATTGGAGCAAATACTGTTGATCTTTTTGTGTTTGTTGATGACAATGAAAACAGACATCCTAATGTAGCTGATAGTATATGTGTGCAAGATACATTTGATAGTAGCATAAAAGCTGCGACAATTGCTGAGAATGAGCAACAACAATTTGACAGCAGCAAAAAAGAAACTGCAACATGCAGTCCGCCCCAAAACCAGAAAACCAAATGTTTGAGGGAGATCTATGAGTAGACTCCTGCTAGTGATGAGCATCTATAGTATGATTTGTTTTCTTCTCAGTCCACAATTTTTGAATAAATAGTGAAGGATGCAAAGTGGCTACAAGCAAATGAAGAAGTCAATAATGACATAGCTCCCCTTGATGATAAACACCAAGATTTGAATGCTCTCCAAGAAAAGATGAAATATAATCATATTTTTTTCTGACAAAAATTTTCAGTGTGCAGGTAAAGATGACAACCATAAAAATTATGTTGAAAAATAAAAAGAAGACTTTTACTATGCTCTAGAAGCCAAAGAAGAACAACTTCTTAGCATCAAGATCCAAAATACAAAGAATAAAAAGTACAAGAATACTTGAAGGAAGAAAGTGAAGCTGAATTTTTTTAACTGAAATGTAAGCTTAGCAGAGACATAGACCAGTAGGCATCTTTTGGCATATACAATGCTGAAGATAAAATACAAGTTGAGATTAAAGGGGTGTGTTGAAATATGTAATGTAAAATAGTTAGATAGGTGAGTTAGTTAGTTACCCATATTATTTTGTCACCTATAGTATTCTCCCATAGTATTATCTGTTAGATTTAATGCAGAAATGTTTTCATGTATTTTCTATATTCATTTGTTCTTGTTCAAACTGCTCCTATGCTGGTGGATATGATCCAAATTTATTGGATATAGATTAGGTTATCAGTTTTCTATATATGTAACAATTATTCCTAAATAGAATTGATTCGAGTGTTTCTCCTCCTGTGTGTTTGAGCGAGCCTTTGTGCTCTGCTGGTTTCCTCATTGGTTTCTCTAAATTGGTATCAGAGCCAAGTTGAGACTGCCATGAGGAAACCAAAAATTTGTTGAAGGATATTATTGTGTGAATTTGATGGAACTATCCTGAGTAGTAAAGGAAGCCATTGCTGGGATGTGAGAGTATACCCATTTTTTAATTGAGCCACCTTAGTGCTAGGCATGAGAGTGAAAAGGAGAAATCGCTGAAGTAATTTTTTTCTCACCTGTAATTTTTTTTTCTTCACGGAGTCATTCTTAAAATATTTTTTTTCTCCTGCATTGCAAATCACTACCAACTTTGCTGGCAAGGGAGATAGATGCCAACTGTTGGTATATTATGGTGATTGTTGCCAAATCGTTGTTGAGGGAGATCATTGCCATGGTGAGATCGTTTCCATACCAATTTTTTTTTATCTCAAGTGTAAATTTTTTTTTTCACGAGCCATCTCATTTTCCAAACAAGAGAGGACCAACACTTCTCCAGCACCCTACTGAGCGCCGAAGGTGTTTTCTGGAGGAGGAAGAGAGTACCGTCAGTGCCTATTATTCAGAGAGAAAGAGCATCAAATGACACCTATCATCCTGAGAGAAAGAGCATTGAAATTTTGTTCCTTGCATGGATTTCTCTCAGGCGTCGGATCTAGTCCAGGCAATGAGCACCGAGTTAATTGCTTGTTTGAGGAGGTGAGCCAATATATATATTTTTTTCTACCTATCTGGTTAAAATTATTGGCCCAACAGTTCAGTAAAAATGGTGGATATGTCACTGGTTGATTTATACATTACTGAAGCATCAAAATTAAATGGGGAAAATTATGTAAATTGGAAATTGAAGCTGATTACTGTGCTTGAAGCTCTTAGTTTGTGGCCGATTGTGAAAGGGGATGAACATAATCCTACAGATCCATTGTCTCTCTGATATTGGAACTCGAGGGAAACCCAAGTTCGTATGTCTGTAAAAGACAACATCATACCTCACATCAAAAATTCAAAGACATCCAAAGACACATGGGAAAAGCTGAAAGGTCAGTATGAGACATCTAACTCTAATAGAATTTTATTTTTCAAGACCAAATTATTTTCTATCAATATGGATGTGAATGAAACTATGAATAAACATCTCTCCCGCATCAAAGAACTTCGAGATAATCTGGGTGACATAGGTGAAGAAGTATCTAGTACTTATCTAGTATCTATCACATCAAAGGGTCCGTTGCCATATTACAAAATATTCATCTCATCGCTTGCAGCAAGACAGAGCCCTCCTACATTTACAGAGCTTGGCGGAATCCTGATACAAGAAGAAGAAAGGATGAATATGTATGAGCCTGAATCTCAATATTCAGATCAGGCGTTGATGGCAAGAGGCAGATTCCCACATAGAGGTAATCAATGGAATCTAGACGGAGGCAAGTTTCATGCAAGACACAGCGGTATGTCACAAAATGACTCTAGTGCTAATAAAGATGTTGTATGCTATTATTGTGGTAAATCAGGTCACATATCTAGAGATTGTTTTAAGAAGATAAACAATGATTCCAATAACAGATACAAAAAACATAATGGAAATTCTGTTAGAAAAGACACCCTTGATGTCAATGGATGTAAAAACCCAAGATTGTTTATATCTAAACATGCTTTGTCTGCTGAGACAGACTATGAAAATAAATGGTCCATAGATTCAGGTGCATCTACCCACATGTCCTATAATAAAGATTTGTATGATGAGTATTATGAAAAGTCTGATGGTACACACATCTATCTAGGTGATAAAAGGTCTCACAAAGTCTTAGGTTATGGAGTGATACGTGTTAACCTACTTGATGGATAGTTTAAACAGATACATATTGTGATGTAACAGTTCCTGGCATAAAAAAAGAACTTAATATTTGTTTCTGCTATCACTGATAATGATATGAAAGTTGAATTTGATAAATACAAGTGCCATGTGAAAGATGTCCAAGATCATTACAGGGTAATAGCAACAAGATCCAGACTTGGTGGATTGTACAAGCTGGATGCAATCAAGGGAAATCATCAGGCACTAGCATCATCGGCTATTTCAGATGTTGAATTGTGGCGTGAAAGGTACAGAAACCTCAATCAGAATGATCTCATGTTATTAAAGAAAAAGTCGATGGTTGAGGGTCTTCCTCTCATTGAAAATGATCACATTGAATGTGCTCCATGTGCATTTGGGAAACAACATCGAAATGAATTTCCTAACCATGAAGATAAGAGACAGACTGAACTCCTTGAACTAATACAAACTGATGTATGTGGACCTATGCAAGCCAGATCACTTGGTAGTGCATGGTAATTTCTAATATTTGTTGATGACAGTTCCAGGTTCACATGGGCTTACTTCATTAGAAGGAAAAGTGATGTATTTGAATACTTCAAGGAATTCAGAATCAAAGTTGAGAAGCAGACATGTAAATACATTAAAATCCTCATAACGAAAAAATGTGGTGAGTACACTTCTAGAGCTTTTAGAAGGTACTGTACAGAAAATGGAATCCAACAACAATTCATAGTCACTGATACACCTCAAAAAAATGGAGTTACTAAAAGGAAAAACAGAAAATTGGTGGAATGTGCTCACAGCATGCTCCAAGGTAAGAACATTTCAAATGGATTTTGGGCTGAGGCAATAAACACTGCTGTGTACTTAAAGAATAGGAGTCCAATAAAGAAACTAGAACTTCAAACCCCATTTGAATTCTTTTATGGCTATAAACTTGTAATTAGTCATTTAAGGATATTTGGTTCTAGGGATTTTGCACACATACCTAAAGATGACAGAAGGAAATTGGATGCAAAATCCATAGAATGTATCTTTGTTGGTTACTGTGATGGTCAGAAAGCATATAAAGTATTTCATCCTAGTTCGCACAAATTGATTGCTAGTAGAGATGTTGTATTTCATGAAAATACAGATATGTGTAACAGGATGAATAATGCTAATGATGAACTGATCCCAGATGAGCATGTCAGAATAGATGAAATTCTTCAAAAAGTGCAAGATCAGTAGCATGTGCAAGAACAACAGCAATTTCACAAACATGAATCAAGCATGACTGATACTACCTCAGATGATGAAACAGCAGAAGACAAAAGAATTATGGATGGAACCCCAACAAGTATTGTAGTACCTATAAGGTCATCTCGTCAAACTCATCCTCTAGTAAAGTTTAGATATTACGCCTTGATGACTAGTATAATGAATGTCATAGAGCCTTTAAATTATGAATAAGCCAAAGATAAGGAAGAATGTGTAACTGCAATGAATGAAGAATATTCTATTATGAGAAACAAAACTTGGGAATTAGTAGAATTACCCAAAGATAAAGTACCCATAGGATCAAAATGGCTATTCAAATCTAAACTTAAAGTAGATGGTAGTATTGACAAGTTCAAGGCAAGATTAGTTGCAAAAGGTTATTCTGGGCAAGAGGGGATTGAATTTCAAGAGACATATGCACTAGCAGCTAAGTTAAACACTATCAAATTGTTAGTTGAACTAGATACTAAACATAACTGGAGAATACACTAGTTATATGTCAAATCGGCATTTTTAATGGCGATTTAAAAGAGGAAGTATACTTAGTGCAGCGTGAAGGTTTTTTTCAGAAAGGACAGGAGCAACTTGTGTGCAAGTTAAAGAAAGCGATCTATGGAATGAAATAGGCTCCTAGATCATGGTATATCAATATTGACACCTTCTTCAAACAACAAGGATTTCTCAAAAGTAAAAATGATTCAAGTTTATATAAAAAAATTAGATAAATAGGGAAATGTTTGCTTGATATCCCTATATGTGGATGATCTTATCATTACAGGTGGAGCATATCAATTAATTGTAGATATTAAAAGTAATTTGTCACAAGAATTTGAAATTAAAGACCTAAGTGACTTACATTATTGTTTAGGAATTGCTTTTTGAAGAGAATCTAGTAAAACATTCATCACTCAAATAAAATATGAAAGGGAGATACTTGACAGGTTTCAAATGAGTGAATGCAAATCTGTATCCACTACTTTGGATCAAAATGTCAAATTATATAGCAGTGATGGATCTAAAGAAGCTAATGGTACTTTGTATCGTCAACTAGTGGGTAGTCTAAACTACCTCACTACTACAAGGCCGGACCTATCATATTCTGTTAGCATCCTTAGTCAGTTCTTGGCTAAGCCATGCGAAACACATTGGAAAGCTGCAAAGCAGGTCCTGAGATATTTAAAAGGAACTGTTGATTATGGTCTTTTATATACTGATGTATCTGATGTTCAGTTGGCAGGTTACTTTGACTCTGACTCGGTAGGAAATCTTGATGACGAAAAATCCACTTCTGGATATGCCTTTAGCATTGGTTTGGGGAGTCATATCATGGAGTAGTAAGAAATAACCAACTGTTTCTTTGTCATCCATAGAAGCTGAATATAAAGCATTAACCAGTGATACTTGTGAAGCCATTTGGTTGAGGCGCATTCTTGAAGAAGTTGGAATACAACAAAAATAAGCTACTAGAATTCAGTGTGACAATCAAATCTCAATTAAGCTGGCACACAATCGAGTATATCATGCCAGATCTAAACATATTGAACTGCAACATCATTTTGTGAGAGAGAAAATTGACTCTCAAGAAATTGAACTCATTTATTGTAACACAAGTCAAAATGTTGCTGATGTGTTTACTAAGCCTGTTGGAAGGATTCATTTTGAGGATCTTAGGAAGAAATTAGGTCTTTTTAAAAATCCCTTTCTGCATTAAGGGAGGCTGTTAGATTTAATGCAGAAATATATTCATGTGTTTTCTATGTTCATTTGTTCTTATTCAAACTCCTATGTGGGTGGATCTGAACCACATTTATTGGATCTAGATTAGGTTATCAGTTTTCTATATATGTAACAATTATTCCCGAATAGAATTGATTTGAGTCTTTCTCCTCCTATGTGTTTGAGCGAGCCTTTGTGCTCTCCTCTTTTCCTCATTTGTTTCTCTAAATTTATCATTATGTATTTCCTATATATTTAGTTGATTGATTAATATTGAAAAGGTAATTAATAATCCCTTAGTGCTTCTATTTGATATCTTATTTTCTTTAACACTCCCTTGACTTGTCTGAATGGATCTCTAAATACTTATGAAGTGATCTTCAAATCAATCCGATTGTGTCATCAAACTGCTTATCCAAATGGGTAATCAAACTGCTTTAAATCCTCTCCTACCAATGAAACGTCATAAATTATCCACGCCTTTCGTCAACATTTCACAGGATTAGTGATATAATATTCTTGTTTTTCTATGTCTTTTTGGTTCCAAAGAGCTACTCATATAATATTCTTGTTTTTCTAGGTTTCAAAGAACCCATCATAGTTGTTGTGTACGGTATTTTGTGGATTGATGGTATTTCATTTTTGTAAATTTACACTTCCTTTACAATTCTCATTCTGCTGGTCCTTAGATTCGCTCAACCTTGGAGAGTCGATGATGTATTTATCTACTCCCATCGGTTTTTCCATTCTATTAATAATATAGCAATTCAACTGGTCATAGGAATTTATTGGTTATGAAATATTGATTTTCATTTGGTCATTGCCAATATATTTCACTCTCAATCACACTACATGATTATATATATGTATTATTATTACAAATATTTTAATTTTATAGTTATGAATGATCATCGATTCTTATTTGAAGACTTAATAAGGATTTAGAGAGCTATTGAGACATGTTAAGGGTGCATTGACCGAAATTATGTGGCCTGGCCCCTATGAGGAAAGGAATGAAACTGATTACAACAAACTAACATGTAATTCTTGTGGAATTCCCAATGAACTAGTGGACGTTTGAATTCATCCAGTAAAATTTGGGAATATATTATTTAAACCACTATCGTGGAAGATTACACAAACCAGGCATGCGATCATATTTACTTTACCTTTGAGCGAGGGTGTAACACATATAGCCAACCTTCGAGCGAGGGTGTAACACATATAGTAGGGATTGGGGAATTACAACCAACCTAATTCTTTTAACATCTTCATAAATAATAAAATATGAAATAAAGTGTATTCTTGTCTTCATAAATAATAAAATGTGAGATAAAGGGTATTTTTTATTAGATGTCATATGCAAATTGCTAATTGATTAGAGAAACAAATCCATTGGGATCTGCAAAATTTAAGATCTAATGTCTCCATGGCTTTAAAGACAAAGTTATTAGTAATAATAAATATATAAATAATTTCAAAGATTTGATGGAGAAAAGGAGAATGTCTACTTTCCATTTACAGTTGTTGAATGATGTTAAGTGAGAGATCTAAGTCTGGGAACCTTTGATGTCATATCTTGCAAATCAAGAAAATTTTTTATGACTTTAATTTTAACATTGCCTTGAAATCTTTGTTTTTTTATTAATAACATAAATAATATTTATAATAATTATGATAAACATTGATTTATTATAACTTGGCTCATATAATACCAAAATAAAAATAAAAAGTTTACCAATGCATTATAAACAAAAATGATAATAATAATAAACATAATGATTAAACCAAACACATAAATAATCTCAAATAAGGTTTATCATCTAAACGTTTAAATAGACTTGTTCCCAAGCAATACAATGAATCATTACCATGGACCATCAAATACTATGTGCCCAAAAACCCATCACCAAGTAAAGTTTAGTTAACAAAAGGTAACAAAAAGGCCATGACAAAATCAAATTTTCCATCTTAGAAATAAAAATGTAAAGAGACTATAGGGTGAGTGCACAAAGTTGAGGGACCTTTTAGATGCAATGGTGGAGTGAAGTCAATCACTCTTTATCCATAAAATAGAAAACATCCCAAGCAACCTCAAACCTACCAAGGCTAGTCCCAACAGGTATGACAAGTAGGATAGTAGAGAAAAGCGTGCCTCCGTTTTATTGAATCAAACCGCGCCTCCGTTTTAGTGAACAAAATTGCGCCCTCATTTTGTAAAACGTGTTCTTTTGTTTAAAACAGGTCGAGCCCATCATTTTCACCACAGCGCAACGCTGTTGGAGTTGGACGAATCAGAACGCAAGTGGGCGAACGTGATTTGGTTGTGCCAACGCCATCCACCTCCACCTTTGGATCAAACTCCTCTTTGTCAGGTATTTTTCTCATTTCTTCTCATTATTTTTTTGATAAATTCATTAATTTGTTTTCCCTAATTTGAAAAATTAAACCAAAATAAATTAATTTATGGCCAATGGAAATCAAAACCCCAATGGAATCGGCCAATTGAAACCAAAACCCCAATTTAATCATAAAAATCAAATGATTTTTATTATTTACCAAACTTCATACCCAAAATTCACTTGCCCAATGGAAACCAAAACCCCATTTAACTCATAAAAAAAAATCAATTTCACAATTTCCATATGCATATTCACAAGCATCCTTGTGAATCCATACCAAAATTCACAAATATGGAAATTTTGTCAAGCACATTGCAAGTTTGCATAAGTAATTTACATGCCCAATGTAAAGCAAAACCCCAATTAACTTATAAAAAACAAACGAACTTCACTATTTGCATATATGTATATTCGCAAGCATCATTGTGAATCCAAACTAAAATTAACAAATATGCAAAGTTTGTTAATTATATTGCAAGATTGCATACAACTAAAAATAAATCAAGTAGAATTCATATATTCCCTAAAATACATAAACAAACATGGAAAATCCCTTTCTTCTATCCGAAATATCGAAGTTCATCATCGAAGAACATCAATGAACACCTTATAGTTTTGATGAAACTTCCTAATCCAAGTGTTAAAATAAGTTATAGTAGCTTCCCATGCTTTTAACAAATATTTCCTCTTAACTGAAGGGTACTTTTTGGTTAAGGTCAAGACAATGGAGTTCAACAATAGGCTCTACGAACATGAAGATACATAGGTGGGTTGATGTGTTTGATTAAACATGCCAATAACATACTATCATACATGATATAATCCAGTGGAAACCTTGCGACCATAAAATCCACTATACACAATTATGCATTTAAAGTATCTCATGGGTATATAGAAAGAGGGCATAGAACTAAAATAACATCAAGTGGAATCCATACATGGCCCAAATTACATATAAACAAAGATCTGCTAAATAGACTTTGGAGTCCCAAAAACATCATGCTACAGAAAATAATTACATATCTAACAAAATCATTTCCTATACTGAGATTTTATTCATCAATAGCACATTATGCCACCTATTCTAGGGTCTAGTCATTGCCTCTACCTGCAATCTGGGAGCTAGTCCTGCAAGGGCATTAGTGAGCACCTCACAATTTCGATCAAATTTCATAATCCAAGCCTTAAAATAAGATAGAGGAGCTTCACAATCAACATATGCACATAAGACATCTTATGTACACATGCATATGGAAATTGGAATTAATACTTGAATTTATGACACAAATTTAAAATTAAAAGATGTTAAATGTTTATTCTTTAGTGTAAAATTGAAGATCAATTTTTAAATTTACCTAATAGATTTAGTTTATGTTGTTATTTGTCATACATTAGTTATACAATTTTCACTGCTTAGAGATGTCATTATATCATGTGTTTATATTTCTAATGATATTTTATTTGTATTTATGATTGCAATGGCTACTATGGATAACAATGCTAAGATACTTAGGGTTATTTTCCATCTGAGAGAGATTGGTTATGCTTGGAGGGGTGGGGATGAACTCTGCCTCTCCTTGTTAGATTCATTGTTGACTATTGTTGATACAATCACAAGATTGAATGATGCTTTGTATAGCATCACATCATACATGGAGAGGAAAATAAAACAATACATTGATGGGTTGAGCTACAACGAGGTAAAGAAGCCGAAAATAACAAAAGAACACATCTATACATTGTTTAGACTGCCTAGAATGAATGACATTCTGGAGATCACCAGGCCACATATTTATATTGATTGGTGCACCTTTCCACCCATTAGACACCATTGGATGGATAGGTGGTACATGGTATTTGACATTCCCCTGCACAACAATAAGGAAGTATCGTTGCACTTCTTCTGAAAGTTGTATGCAAAGTTTGTGATGGGGAAACATGTCAACTATTTTGACATGTTGGGCTTCCAGGGAGTTGGTAGGGGGATTCCCCAACACCAACCCAATTCTAGGCATAGAGATGCCAATCCATAGATACCTGCACCTTGATCCCAGCTACTGAGGGTAGACATCCCTCCTACACATGACATGGTTTCCCAGACACAGGAGGCATTTTTTACTCTAGCTGAGATGGTCTCTCGACACAAGACCACTATTGACCAAAAATCACCCTCTTCCTCTGCTAGGGTACAACCACCAGCTTCTAGTGGTACAGGAACATCTACATATGGGGATAGACTGACATCCCATGTGCCTCAGAGCAAGCCACACCACTACACATCATGTGGTCGACCCTGTTTTAGTCCTAAACCAACACATGGTACCTCTATGATGACTCGTGGTCAGGTAAGGACATTGTTAAAACTCTATTATTGTTGAATTTTTAATTTTTCCATACTGTATGTAACATATTAAAAGATTCATAATATATGCAATATTTACTCTTGCAGGATATTGATGCACTCGGTGTGGTTGTACCTAAGGACCAAAAAACCACCATTGAGGTAATATTTAAACATTTGTCATTTTGTTAATGCATGTGTTAGTCTTGATTAATTTGTTAAATTGTCTAATATTTACAATTTTTGAAGTTGCAAGAACCCCACTTAGAACGTGATGTTGGAGACATTGATCTCAATGAAATACTCCAAGGTGGAATTTACGATTACTTAAATAATGTAAGTACATGGTTAATGACTGAATCTTGTTCGAATTATTTAAATTTCTTACTATACACTCCTTTATAGATTGCTAATATTTATAATTTTTAAACTTGCAGATGTTATCAGCATCGAAAGAGGGGTAAGAAATTGATGGAAGCGGTCGCTCCCATGGGGGAGATATGTCCCAGGAAGGGGTAAGTATATTAAAACATGTTAGTTTGTCAGTACATATTATTCCATCCATTCAACTCCATGTCTAACTATGGTAACACTTTATGACTACAGACATCATCACAAATCCCTGCACCGCCTCTTTGGTTTGGATCTCTCCGTAGTCCAAACATAGATAAGGGGGTTGTTTACATCAGAGGACCCTCTTCCTTGGAAATATTGGGTGTGCATGAGGATCAACCTACTCATCCCACGGTAATGTACACACTTCCAATGGCAGTTTCTGGTTAGCTTTGAATTCACTTCACAAATTGTTTTTTTTAATGTTATTTTTGCATGTTTACAGCATAAGGATGTAGAGTCATCTGTGCCAGAACTTAGTGGGGTTGTTGATGTTGCGTTCAATGCTTCATCTACAATAGGGATAAGTCACACTCAAGTACATCTACTTGGACATTTTTAATTGTACAGTTCATTTGTATTGTTTATGGACATGCACAATGTCTAACTATTTTATCATTTGGTGAATGTAGCCACATGTTGGTCCATTAGTGCATGCAAATGAGGTTGATGTTCAACCTACAACTCGTCTTAGCACTAAAGAGTCCCAACCTCTTCCCCTAGAAATGGATTTTCCAGTGATATCTTCATTTTTTACATAATTAATTAGTACTTTCGCATTGATGCACATGTTGATAATTCTTGAGATAATTGACATATTTTTTTTATTCACAGAGAATAATTGTAGAGAGACTCTCTAGAAGGAGGAGGACACTAGAGGAACCTACACCCCCAACAGATGCAGTGAGTATTTGTTTTATGTACAATTGAGTCATACTTTAAATTTTCAAAACTGTGTTATTGTTGGACAGTACTAGTTCAGTTACATGATCAAGAAATGTTGTCATCGATTTGCAGTTGCCAGAGATGAACAGTGGTTGTCGAAAGACGAAACAAGCATCAGGGTCTGGGAAAAACAAGAGAAAGTTAGAGTTTTGATTTGTTAGTCTAGGAAATATGTATTTTTAAGTAAAATCCGAAGTTAGAGTATATGGGCATGGTCCAGGACAAATGTACTTTTGTTTGCACGTCTATCAAAGATTTTTTTGATACATGTACATTGATAGGCCATAGATGGGCCTTCTATTTTTGTATTATAACTTTCATGATATAAAAAATATTTCATATCAAGGCTCTTGATATCTTCATGGTTCAGTCTTTTAAGTGTGATTATACAAGTGTGGCCAAGAATGTTTCTATGTGTAACGTATCCAATTTTTTTATAGATTTTACGATTGCATGGAGATATCAGTTATAAATTTGAGAACAATGCCCAATTACAATATTACAGAATGACAAAAATGTACATTTCATTTTTTTTTTATCACGATCCAATTGCATATACAATGTTAAATTGTATTCACAAATATGGAACATACCTAATACACAAAAGAACCTAGCACAACTAAGAAACTAATCCAACTAAGTGGAATACAAAACAACCTTACCCACATAACAACCTAACAAACTTTTAAAGGATGCACAAAGTTAACACACGTAAGTGATGCACCTGTGTGGTCTACATAAATAAAATTAGTGTTTGTCATGATGTCTTTCATCTAACGAATACATGGGATTCACATCAAACCTAAAAGTATCTGAGTATTATAAGGTTGATTCAAAATAATGGTTATTACTATATCCTACACATTATTTTGTCATCTTGTTAATGTACATGGAATTTGATGAATGGCCTTGAGGAACAACTTTGGAAGAGATGAAAATTATGTGTGATTTTATTATAGTTTAAATAGATTAGAGAAGTACTATTTTGAATCTTGTTTTATAAATTTATCTTTATGGAATATTATTTGAAACATTCGTTGTGGTGAAGATATATATATTTTCTAATACTGGCGTAATAGGTTGGCCACTTGTTTCTAAACATAAACATGTTCCATTACATGGTTACTGACATAATGGCATTGTCTCCTCCTGCATTTCATCGTACAAATGCTCACATCTCTTGGATGACCAAGCTAAATTAACATGGGAAAAAACCTTCTTTCAAATTTCCAGTCTAATGAATGATATTCAAAATCCTAAGATCAATTCACCTCCACATAGAGATTGACAACTCCTTTCGCCTTGATTAAAACAAAAATAAAGAATATTTCTTTCTTGAAAATGATGGAAAATAAGTCAATCTCAACACCTCACAATATGTAACAGAATTCTCAACAGCTACATATGGAATATTAGTTTGCAACAAGTAATTTTTCAAGAGGGGAAGATCAACAATCACCTTCAAGCTGACCTCTATGTGCAAAAATTTCACATTCACTAACTGAGAAAAACCCTAGTTTCCAAAATTGACTGAAAAAATGATCCCTTTTCCATGGAACCAGAGGAGAGGGACACCCCTAGCACTATCATGATGTCCTGAATCCAACGAACTTGAAGACTTGTTGATCCGATCAACGACCATCATTCTATTGCACGTTTAATCCCACAACCTACAAGATTTCAAGGACACCTATTGAATCCCTACCTAGGGCATAGAATGGAAACTGTGAATCAAAATGGGATTTTGGTGGGTCATGCAAGCGTGTTTAGGTAGGTTCCATTTTGGAATGCTAGCCACATGTTCACGATTGAGGAATTTGCAAAGATGACCCCTATGTGAAAAAATTGGACATTCACTTACTGAGAAAAACCCTTGTTTCCAAAATTGACTGAAAAAATGATCCATTGTTGATGGACCTAGATTAGAGGGCCACCCCTAGCACTATCCTGATGTCCTAAATCCAACAGAGTCAACAACTTGTCAAACTGAGAAACAACGATCATTTTATCGCATGTTGAATCCCACCTCCTACAGGCTTTCACTGACACCTGTTGAATCCCTACCCGGGGCATAGAATGGAAATAGTGGATCAAAATGGGATTCTGGTGGGTGATGCAAGTGTGTTTAGGTAGGTTTCATGTGGGAACATCAGCCAAATGTTCACGGTCAAGGAATTTGTAAATATGACCCCTATGTGCAAAAATTGGACATTCACTTACTGAGAAAAAATCTAGTTTACAAAATTAACCGAAAGTATGATCCCTTGTCCATCGACCTAGAGTAGAGGGACACCCTAGCACTATCCTAATGTCTTGAATCCAATGGATTCAATATCTTGTCGATCCGAGCAATGACCATCATTTTATTGCATGTTGAATCCCACCTCCTACAGGATTCCAGGGACACCTATTGAATCCTTACTCCAGGCATAGAATGGAAACCGTGCATCAAAATGGGATTCTGGTAGGTCATGCAAGCTTGTTTAGGAATTTTCCATGTGGAAATTCTAGCCACATGTTCACGGTCGAGCAATATGCAAATTTGACCCATGTGTGCAAAAATTTGACATTCCCTTACTCAGCAAAACCCTAGTTTCCAAAATTGACCGAAAAAATGATCCCTTGTCCATCAAACTATATTAGAATTCCTACCATATCACTATAGTGATCTCCTAAATCCAACTGAGTCGATGGTTCATCGATCTAAGCAACGACCATCATTCTATCACATGATGAATCCCACCTCCTACCAGCTTTCATGGAGATCTGTTGAATCCCTACCCGAGGCATACAATGGAAACCATGCATCAAAATAGGATTTTGGTGGGTCATGCAAGTGCATTTAGGCAAGTTCCATGTGGTAATGCTAAGAACATGTTC
Organism: Pseudotsuga menziesii; assembly: GCA_001517045.1. NCBI lineage: Eukaryota > Viridiplantae > Streptophyta > Pinopsida > Pinales > Pinaceae > Pseudotsuga > Pseudotsuga menziesii. The sequence goes on along the minus strand of LPNX011017627.1, from coordinate 348,426 downwards.
ATGGTCGAGGAATTTGCAAATCTGACCCCTATGTGCAAAAATTGGACATTCACTTACTGAGGAAAACCCTAGTTTCCAAAATTGACTGAAAGAATGACCCCTTTTCCATGAACCCAAAGTAGAGGGCCACCCCTAGCACTATCCCGATGTCCTAAACCCAATGGATTCAACGGTTTGTCGATCTAAGCAAAGGCCATCATTTTATCACACATTGAATCCTACCTCCTACAGGCTTTCAGGGACACCTATTGAATCCCTACTCTGGGAATAGAATCATTAGAGTAATTTTGGGGTTTAAATGGGCCTCCTAAGGAAAATGATAAAATAATAAAATAATATTTATTAATTTTGGAGGAAGAAAGAAAAAAACTACTTTTTGTGTTCGTATTTTTGACTTATCTCCATGTGTTTTTACTCAAATTTTGATTGGGAGATCTCATTTGATGTGAAATTTGATTCTTCATCCAACGATTACCCACACTGCATACTTTTGACAAACCTCGCTACCCCCAAAACAAGAAATATCTGAAAAACATGATGATGACATCATCATCACATTTTTCAGGTATTTCTTGTTTTTGGGGTAGTGGTGTCTGTCAAAAGTATGTAATGTGGGTACTCGTTGGATACAAAATCAAATTCTGCATCGAGCGAGCTAAATTTGAGTAAAAACACATGGAGATATTTCGAAAATACGAACAAAAAAGGTAGTTTTTTATGACAAATATGTCAATTCAACCATTATGGTTGACTCATTTTATTGAAATTCTATTGGTTCTTGAATTCCAACTCATAAGAACTTATTGTTGGCACGTTTTCTTATAAGGCCCATTTTAGACCTCAAATTTCCTCTAATGGGAAACCATGCTTCAAAATGGGCTTCTAGTAGGTCATGCAAGCATTTTTAGGTATTTTCCATGTGGGAATGATAGCCACACATTCACGGTCGAGCAATATGTGATGTTGACCCTCGTGTACAAAAATTTGACATTCCCTTACTCAGCAAAACCCTAGTTTCCTAGATTGACCCAAAAAACAGTTCCTTGTCAATGGAACTAGATTAGAGGGCCTCTAGTATCACTATATTGATGTCCTGAATCCAACGGAGCCGATGGTTCATTGATTCAAGCAATGACCATCATTCTATTGCATGTTGAATCCCACCTCCTACAGGCTTTCAAGGACACCTATTGAATACCTACCCGGGGCATAGAATGGAAACCGTGCATCAAAACTGGCTTTCGGTGCTCATGCAAGTGTGTTTAGGCAGGTTCCATGTGGAAATGCTAGCCACACATTCACAGTCAAGGAATTGGCAAAGTTGACCCCTATGTGCAAAAATTAGACATTCACTTAGTGAGCAAAACTCTAGTTTCCAAAATTGAACCAAAGAATGATCCCTTTTCCATGGACCCAGAGTAGATGTCCACCCCTAGCACTATCCCGATGTCCTGAATCTAATGGAGTCAATGTCTTGTCGATCCGAGAAACAACCATCATTTTATCGCACGTTGAATCCCACCTCCTACACGCTTTCAAGGACACCTGTTGAATCCCTACTATAGGAATAGAATGGAAAACGTGCATCAAAACGGGATTCTGGAAGGTCATGCAAGCGTTTTTAGGCATGTTCCATGTGGGAATTCTAGCCACATGTTCATGGTCGAGAAATATGTGAATTTGACCCCCGTGTGCAAAAATTTGACATTTCCTTACTCAGAAAAACCCTAGTTTCCAAAATTGAGAAAACAAATGATCCCTTTTCTATGGAACTAGAGTAGAGGGCCACCCTTAGTATTATCCCAATGTCTTAAATCCAACGGATTCAACGGTTCATCGATCCGAGCAACGACCATCATTCTATCGCATGTTGAATCCCACCTCCTACATGCTTTCAAGGACACTTGTTGAACCCCTAATCGGGGCTTATAATGGAAACCATGCATGAAAATGAGGTTCCATTGGGTCATGCAAGCATGCTTATGTAGGTTCCATGTGGGAACACTAGCCACATGTTCATGGTCGAGAAATATGCAAAGTTGACCCCCAAACTATGGTTTCTATGGTTTCTATGGTTTAGAATGCAAAATATGGTTTATGGTGAAAACTTGAATTAATAGGATTGGCTATACGGTTTGTAAGCTAGGATTCACATGGTTATTAGTCTAGGATTACCACTCCTCAAAGTGACAGCTCCCATGGAGAAACAAATTATCGGATTCAAGGAGATAATTATCGGATTCAAGGAGATGTCCTTATAGGATCAAATTCGAGATTCAAGGAAAATGCAATAGACATATCTTAGATAGAGTGGTAGATATGGTGTTGGGATATAAGGAATGATTCATGTAAGTATCAATATAATACAAAAAATCCATGATGAATCTCAGGTGCAAGTTATCAAGTTGTTGAAGTCTATTGAATCTATCAATATATCAAGAACTCATTCTATCAACATGTAAATAATCAATGAGACCATGAAACCAAAATAGCTAACTACCACATACCTGAATACCTACCTATGGTAATTCGACTAGACCATCGTGATCAACTCTAATAGAAACAGTATCCTTTAGCCTCTTGTGCTCAGATTAAGGAAACACGTATCATGACTTTGATGAGTTCTTGTTTGGCATTGTTTGCAGCTGGAGGTTTGTGCCAATAACTTATTTTGTTTAATTGTATACAATTTGACCTAGACTATAATCTTCAAATAGATAACCTTTTTTATTTCATGCATGTGAAACATGTGTCAAATATTCTCGTTTGATAACCATCGACCCAATTGGAAAATCATCACCCTCGGAGTTTCTTAATGAGACAATGAGGGTCTGCTTCCCATCCAAGCAAAATGCCATCCAATAGTCAGTGTCCCATTCATTGTCTCTCAGGGCAGCCACTGTGTATATTTGCCTTGCATAAAATAAATTGCAGACCTATGAGTTAGCTAACTAAACACAACTAGTCGTCAAACATTTCAAAGATATCAACATAATAGTCGAACCTGGTTGTATGAGATCTGAAATGTGGTCATAGTCATGTGAAATACTCGAATTACTCTCCCCCAACTGGGATAATTCTGCAGTTATTTGTCGACCAATGGGGAGTGATACACGATCCCAGCTGCCAACCCAATCTGTGGATTCATAGTTGTCCCATTCACCACTGCTACATGGATAACAAAAACAAGAGAGTTTCCTTGTCCACATTTAAACTATAGCATTTTCTGATGTCCTAACTGAATGGAATGCATGAGTTCCTTGGACGGTCTTGCACTCATATAGGTGTGATCAATCTACATCTACCACCTCCAAAAAATATCTTTGTATATGTGTTTTTTGAGATGATTGGTCTTCTTTCCTTCTATCTCCCTACCCCATCACTGAAGAGCACCATGCAATAATGGTCTTTGCATCTTGGATGAGCAAAATAGTTGTGAATATCGTCTCTTTTCTATGTAATGCAGTCTTTATGCATACACCTACTCCATCATGTTCCCCTTTTCCATTTCCAGTCTCAAAATAGTTCCAAATATGTGGCACCTTGTGCCTCTTGTGGAGAATACACAACCATTGGAAGACACGGGAATTTTTGAATTTCCCCGCACAACCATAAGACCAAATCCAATGTTGTTCCATCTTTATATTTTTATCGTCCAAGTTTTTGTAGAACAATTGAAAGTTGTGTTGTACAAAATCAAAGTCATGACACCTGTCATCACTTATGTAAAAGTGATACTCCTTCAATATAACCCTTTTCTCTTCAGTGCTATCTACCCCATGTATATAGGTGATATGGACCATTATACTGACCTGGTCTGAGTGATAATATTGACTCTGAATCTTGTTATGTGGTTGAAGAGTGTAGTTTTCCACAAAATTGACCACTGATAATATAGTTCCAATAGGAAATGTATCCCTACATGCTCTAAACTGCTCATCTTGCCAACGAGCCACATTTACATGCTTTACATACTATTGTGTCTTTTCAAATAATTCCTCCATGAAGTTGCATACCAGTACCTGGTAGATCAACAATAAAGATGTACAGATCAATAGGTTGTTACATATATGAAGTAGCAATAGATGAAGGAAAAAATACTATTTAGGAACTCGTTACTAACCTAAGAGGTGACCAATTGTATTTTTTTTCTTTCACTCCCTCCACTGATATCATACGTGGCATATTTGAATGACTGCAAGTTCACTTCATGTCTCCCAAGTTCATGCTCATCGGTGACATGTATGCCTTTGTCCAAAAATTCCATTCCACCACACCCGAGGCATGTCCCATCTACGCAAGGCCTTTGATAAAATGTGCAACCTTCTGTCCTTCGACACAAGATGCTAGGGACAAACTCTCTAGATGATGTCAGTGGCAATGTAGTTGAGCATTCTAGCACAAGAGTGTGACGCAAAACACACAATATATGTATATGTGTCATAATAATAACCCTAATAAATGTGATATTGACCACAACATGTGTTACACGTTATGTTTATTTTAACATACCATGGTTTGCATTTCTCGAAGGATCTTTGTCCCAAGTTAAGTTCATTATGTTCATGCCTAAATCTCTCATATAATTTTGTTTGTGTCATGTCAAGAAAATGTTTAATGTGGGGCTCACGATCCCTTAAACTCCTTCTCAATTTTAGGACATATTTTTGGCTAGATGAAGGTCTACTATTGTCATGCCAAAACTCCTGCACTAATCCCTTTACCGCATCAATGAATTTCATATCGGAGCGTGGCAACCTACCAACGAAGGACCAGACATCTATTTCACCGGATTCAAGTTATTAACAATACCTACGAAGTGCTTTGATATCCAATCCTACAAGTTTGGATGTAGGATTAAGGCGAAGGGCCCTAGTGCTTTTGTTCACGATTGATTGTGACAACACACGACAAGTTACATTGCTATCCTTTGAACAAGATTTATTTCCAATAGTACTAAATGCATCTACCGAACTTCTGAAAACATGAGAACTTGGTTTAGAACTGTTTATCGTCTTTATCCTTAAGTTTTTCCTAACAACAGTAATAGACGTAGATTTTAACAACAATATAAATAATCTACATCTATCTCCATCACATTTAGAATCAAAATAGTTGACAAGTATCTATTGAGCTTGATATGCGATACTGTGTTTAGACAACGTACCTTCAAGCGAACCAATGATATTTTCATTGATCTGTATACATTTTGGAGTTATTTGGTGTGAAGATGCTAATGGAGGTAGGGAGGTTGGAACTGCACCCTGTACCATATCACCCGGTCGGTCTGCAGTTTGAACATGAGCTTCATGTCCTTTCGTGTCTTCCTGACAGTCGGACGATGGAAATTGGAAATCCTCTTGGGTGGTCTGAACAACATTGTCTTCTTTGAGCATACATTTGGCATTCCATGTCTCTCTAACTTTGTCACTTGTATACCCACAGTCAAATAAATCTACAAAGGTTTCAGGTGGCCTTGATGTGCACCTATGTTTTACTCCATGATCAGTGCCACTCAATTCTTGTTCTTCTACTGATTTGGAGATCGAAGGCCCCTCAAGTGAATGCTTTTGTCATTCTTGATGTGGATTGGTAGGAAGAACTGCGGCATCCTCAACAACCAGAATTGGTTGAGTGTCCATAGAGCATCTTTGATTGGTCATGTCATTTCTTTTCTTCTCTCTAATTTCTTCAAGCATTTCATTGGGTATCCTCTTCCTTGCTGATTTTCTTGCTCGATTACATGAGTTTCCCATCACCACAATGATCAATTTTATATATGGCTTCCTTTGATACCCTCCTAAATGGTACTCTTCAATGGGAGAATCCCCAAGCTTGGTTTCTTTCTTTCTCAATTGTGTCTAGATACTCAAGTTACTAGGAATATTGGGAAGAATGTTTCCTTTGATAGATCCTCAATTGCAAGAAAAAAATGGTAGAGATGCTCTATAGTGCTCCTCAATGGGAAATTGTCCAATCTTGGTTTGTTTCTTGCTCAATTGTGTCTACATACTCCACCACAATGACCAAGTTAATGTTTCCTTTTCTAGCTCCTCAATTGCAAGAAAAACAATCATGGATATGCTCTATGGTGCTCCCTAATGGGAAATTCCCCCAGCTTTGTCTGTTTCTTGTGTTTCTTGCTTAATTGTCTCTACACACTACACCACAATGACCAAGTTAATGTTGCCTCTGCTAGCTCAAGAAAATCAATGGTGGAGATGCTCTATGTTCCTCCTTGCTCAATTAATGGATTCTTTCTTACTCAATTAATTATTTGTTTCTCGCTTTTCAATGTATACCATGCTCCAATTAATACTTAGAAACTTGTGGTGGAGATGCTTGATGACAAAAACAATTTTGTGTGATAATATGGTGAAGAAGAGAATGTTCACGCACTGTCTGTAACATAAAATTGCGGACGGACTGTCAAACCTGTGTGAAATGTGTTAAAGTGTTTCTCAGAAAGGGACCGCTATTGTTTATACTGAGACTAAACATGGACACATTATTATTAACTAAAATGGGGGCACATTTTGGACACATAAAATGAGTGTGTGTTTTACTCTCATAGGATTTTGGAGCATTTAAGAAGTTAGTTGCACAGCTAAGGGATCATTCAAGGTTTAGGGGGAATTAACAAGAAATCCCTTAGTCTTTGCACCTTAACACCCCCTTTCTCTTCAACCTAACTATATTGTTTTACAACTCAAGGTATGTGTGTGTGAGAAAAAGATAGGTTAAGGGGTGTTAGTAATAAGGGGATGCATAGGGATGTGTGTGTGTGTGTGTGTGTCAGAGAGATAGGTTAGGGGGTGCTAGTGGTAAGGTCTGACATAGCGATTTGTGTGTGTGTTCTAGAGATATAGGTTAGGGGGTGCTAGTAGTAAGAAGCGACATAGGGATGTGTGTGTGTGTGTCAGAGAGATAAATTAGGGGGTGCCAGTGGTAAGGGGAGACATAGAGATATGTGTGTATGTGTGTATGTTATAGGGGAGACATAAGGATGTGTGTGTATGTGTGTATGTCATAGGGAAGACATAGGGATGTGTGTGTGAGAGAGAGC
>LPNX011017627.1:219401-340363 GCA_001517045.1 Pseudotsuga menziesii | reverse complement strand
GGGGGGGGGGGGGGGGGTTAGATTAATGTGGGGCTGTCTAGGTGAATGTAGAGGGGATGTAACAAGGGCTGTGGGTTAGAGGTAGTCGGATTGGTTGGGGAGTGCTATAAGGGAGGGGGGGTGTGTATGTGTATGTGTGTGTGTGTGAGAGAGAGAGAGAGGAAGGGGTGTCATAGGAGTTTAGGAGTGGGGGGTGGGGAGTTAGGAGCATATGTGACAATAAGGAGTATGGTTTTTATTAACAACAATGTGCACTTGTTTTTATTGAATACAATGCATGCATGATTTAATTAACAAAAATGGGAACGTGATTTTATTAGCAAAAACGGGTAGTGATTTAGAAATATATTGTTTTGTTTGTGATTATACAATTTAAAGGTTTTGGCGAGGGGCGTGGTAAGGGGGTTAAAGGTAGAGACAGAGGGGGAGTGCAGAGGGGTTAGAGGTAGAGACCTTTGGGGTGGTTAAGAGATTGTGGGTAAGTGGATAAAGGGGGAAAGAGAGTGAGATGATGTGTTAGTAGGTGGGGAGATAGAGAGGAGGAGGGGGGGGGGGATGTGTGTGTGTGTGTGAGAGAGAGAGAGAGAGAGAGAGAGAGAGAGAGAGAGAGAGAGAGAGAGAGAGAGAGAGAGAGAGAGAGAGAGAGAGAGAGAGAGAGAGAGAGAGAGAGAGAGAGAGAGAGAGAGAGAGAGAGAGAGAGAGAGAGAGAGAGAGAGAGAGAGAGAGAGAGAGAGAGAGAGAGAGAGAGAGAGAGAGAGAGAGAGAGAGAGAGAGAGAGAGAGAGAGAGAGAGAGAGAGAGAGAGAGAGAGAGAGAGAGAGAGAGAGAGAGAGAGAGAGAGAGAGAGAGAGAGAGAGAGAGAGAGAGAGAGAGAGAGAGAGAGAGAGAGAGAGAGAGAGAGAGAGAGAGAGAGAGAGAGAGAGAGAGAGAGAGAGAGAGAGAGAGAGAGAGAGAGAGAGAGAGAGAGAGAGAGAGAGAGAGAGAGAGAGAGAGAGAGAGAGAGAGAGAGAGAGAGAGAGAGAGAGAGAGAGAGAGAGAGAGAGAGAGAGAGAGAGAGAGAGAGAGAGAGAGAGAGAGAGAGAGAGAGAGAGAGAGAGAGAGAGAGAGAGAGAGAGAGAGAGAGAGAGAGAGAGAGAGAGAGAGAGAGAGAGAGAGAGAGAGAGAGAGAGAGAGAGAGAGAGAGAGAGAGAGAGAGAGAGAGAGAGAGAGAGAGAGAGAGAGAGAGAGAGAGAGAGAGAGAGAGAGAGAGAGAGAGAGAGAGAGAGAGAGAGAGAGAGAGAGAGAGAGAGAGAGAGAGAGAGAGAGAGAGAGAGAGAGAGAGAGAGAGAGAGAGAGAGAGAGAGAGAGAGAGAGAGAGAGAGAGAGAGAGAGAGAGAGAGAGAGAGAGAGAGAGAGAGAGAGAGAGAGAGAGAGAGAGAGAGAGAGAGAGAGAGAGAGAGAGAGAGAGAGAGAGAGAGAGAGAGAGAGAGAGAGAGAGAGAGAGAGAGAGAGAGAGAGAGAGAGAGAGAGAGAGAGAGAGAGAGAGAGAGAGAGAGAGAGAGAGAGAGAGAGAGAGAGAGAGAGAGAGAGAGAGAGAGAGAGAGAGAGAGAGAGAGAGAGAGAGAGAGAGAGAGAGAGAGAGAGAGAGAGAGAGAGAGAGAGAGAGAGAGAGAGAGAGAGAGAGAGAGAGAGAGAGAGAGAGAGAGAGAGAGAGAGAGAGAGAGAGGGGGGGGGGGGGTGGGTGTGTGGGTGTGTGTGGGAGTGAGAGAGAGGGGATAGGGGGATGCATGTATGTGAGAGAGAAGAAGAGAGATATAGATAGGAAGGAAGGTTTAGGGGTCTTAATCATGGGGGGGGCGGGGGGCGCTAAGTGATTAGAGATAGAACAATAGGGGGTGTTTAATATTTAGAGGTAGAGAGAAAGGGTTATGGGTTTAGGGGTGGGGGGTAAGGGAAATATAGGTGTTAGTGGCAAGGGGGGACCTAAGCGTGTGAGAGATAACAAGAATGAATGGGGCAGTGGGGTGTTAGGGAAGGATAAGGGGGGTTAAAGGTAGGACAGGAGGAGGGGGGCTTAGAGGTAGGGAGAGGAGGAGGTTGGGTTAGTAAGAGTTGGGGGGAACACGGGAGTGAGGGAGACATAAAATAATTTTAGTATTGATATAAATCACAAAACCAAACTCAATTTAGTAGTTAAAAATGCAAGCGCATTGTGATTCATAAAAAATCTCTCTCGTTTTTATTAACGTGCACGCATTATTGTTCATAATAATGAGAACACAACTTGTTTAAATTAAAAAATGTATTCCCTCCAAATTATAAGGCCGAGCCTCCACCCATGCTTGCATGGAATTCTTATGCCTATGTGTCTGCTTCGGACTTTGCTTTGGATTCAACATGCCTATGCCTTGGATTATGATAAACCATGGCTAATTCAACATTATATCCAAATTTTCAATATGCTCATGTTTAGCCATTCGTCTGAGTATGCTGCACACCTCCATTTTTTATGAGATTTTAGAAATGGATATGGTTTTTTTTACAGATTCCAAATATGTAAATTTTAACAAGAATACATAATTTTTTCTACTTTTTTCGTATTTATCTTCTGTCATCACTCCTCAACTCAAAAAACAAACTATTAGTGTTTCTTCCATACCTCTTTCATTTCTCAACCATTTAGAAAAAAAATTGTATGGTGCACTAAATAACACCAACCTCTACATGCCATAAAAAACCATTTCTAAATAATTGCATTAAGACATTCAAACACTGCACCCACAATTGACGTACCGTTTTCGAGGTTTGATCTCTTAGATATTTAAAAAAAAAAAATTTATTTTTTTATTTTTTATTGGAAAAGTATTCTTTCACTAGTACTGTATGTTCTCTATATGTATACCGGATTTCATAAGTTTATTCCATCATTTAGTCACTCAGAGGTTGCACCCACAAAAACATATACCTTATAATTTGTCCCAAAAATAAAAAGTGTCTGTTAAAAAAATCTAAATTTATATATTTAAAAACATTTTCAATAGAAAAAAAATTATATATTTGGAAACATCATTCAATTTCCCACATTTCTTGTTTTATACACATCGGAAGATTCATTGTGTAAGTTTCTCAAAATATCCATGCAAGTTGATGGACGCCTATTTTTTCAGTTTTTTATTGCATCTAACGCGTCAAAAAAGACCCTCATCAGCTTGCACACACCCTATATATAGATATTAATGAGTGTAAAAATAAAAAATATTTTGACGCTTGTGAGGACAATTTACCGCTCAAATTTAAACATTACCCGCAATTATTAAATTGGAGCCAAGCAAAAGAATAAATGTGATTCTCCTTTTAATCTACTCTTTATGTGTTTTCACTTTATTATTAGTCATAGTGATCTTATTATTGGTGGTATTAATTATTTCTTTAATATTAAATTTAATCTAATTAAATGTTTACATTGTTTGTATTTAATTTAGTTTTGGTGTCTTCATGTATAGTTAAATTCATAGTGTTTTTGGTTTGTTGTAATATGTGTGAATGCAACCAATCAATTATATGTTGATATTCTATCCATTATGAAAATGGATTTTGTATGTAACATAATTTACTGGGACATTTACTTCTCACATCAATTGTGTAATACCCCCTAAATTAATAATTTATTATTAATTTTGCTTGAAAAATACTTTGAATATTATTATTATTATTTTTCATAGAAAATTCAAGAATAAAATATTTTGTAATATAGCTCTTAAAGAGTGTTTGTTGACCCACAAGAGGAAAATACATGTGGCAGAAGCCTCTGGGTGAGAACTCAAGATGCGGGAGGAATCATCCCCAAAAATCAGGTCACAACTCCTAGTTGAGTGCTAAAGAGAATGAGGCTCATAAATGACCAAGTGCTAGGAAAAATATTATATATTAGTGTGTCCATGAGCAGTAGGAGGCTAGCATTAGACATAGATTAAAATATGTGAATGCAAGAGATGGTGCATTGAAGTATTTTTCTCTTATGGTTCAGCGAACATGCTTGGGGGTTCTAGAGCAAGTAACTTGGTTTCTTTGGAAGTTGGTTGAGAGGAACATTTTTTCCACTTTTGATTTCCCAATGTTGGTGCCAGGTTCATAATTTATGTTTAAATTTTTGCAGAATGTGTGTAAAATTCTAGATCTCAAGAAGATAAATGTAGAACCTAGTCTGTATGAGTTAGCCTAATGTATCTATGCTTGAGTGTTTAGAATTCTAATTACTGTCAAAATTTGAATTCTGCACATAATGGATTTGAATAGTCTATTTCTAAATTGTATCATGTATTCCTACATTTAACCACATATTTCCTATTTGAATAAGTTTTTCCTTAGTCTGTATTTACGAAATTAAATGTCGATTGAATCTCTAATCCTTGTTCATAGTATAGATATGCATTATAAAATATATAATTGTGAATGGATCCCAATTAAATAATATTAACATTATACAACTCATAGGATCTAAATTAAATTAGTCGAACCAAACAAGGTTTGCATAACTAAGTGTAAAAGTACAATGTTTCTATCATATGTTTACATATATAGAAATACTCCAATTAACTCCTAAAAAAATCCCTTAATCCAATTAGAAAGATTACAGAGATCGTGGAATCGAATCTCTTTAAAGGTAAATACTTAACAATCCTATGATAAAACAAATCATAGTTTTATAATAATACAACAATGAAATCATTGTTAGTTCTAGTTTTGGTGAAACCAAGCATACGAATCTAAGATATGATTTCATTAAACATCCACAAATCATGTGCAATATAATAATGAAATCAAATCAAATCTCTTACTGACTCATATTCTATCATTCACAACTTCATTCATGACATCGAAATCTTAGTCACAAAATTGGTATTGCTATCATCGACAGACGAGTATTAACACATAAATTGAATAATAGTTTTCCAAGATTATTTAGGTGTATACTCATCTCCATGATTAAAGTTATTATTTTTCTTTGAAATTTTGATCATTGGCCTCAAGTGACAAAGAGGAGTTTAGAAGAAGAGATCGTTTTTATAAGAGAAGTGGATCAACATGAAAATGTTTCATATCTTGATATCTTTCGATAAGTAGACAACTTTTAGGACATAGAAAAGTATCGTGATGTATAAAAATTTCATGATGTTGACAAGTTTCAAAGAGTTGACACTTTTCGTGATCTTGATATTTTTTTACTCATATCTTTAGAGTGATGTCTTCAATGTATTGATATAGATACTTATGGTACATCAATTTTTCTTTCCCAATAAATTTTCTAGTCCAATCTTCATATGGAATTACCTTGGAAGAAGAAACACAATCATCATTTTTTTTATCTTATTTGGATTTCTAGAAACAAAATTGAGCACATGTTGTGTGTGTTCTCGAGTAAGCATGTATTTTAGACATCTCAAATACCTAAGCCGAAATTGGAATTCTAAATCAAATTTATCCAACCAAATAGGTCATTTTCAAATATGAGAGAGTTATTCTCAATGAGTATCTTCTATATTTTCAACGTTCCTTGCATAATATTGAGATCAATGCAAATAATGAATTTGACTTTCTTTAAAAACATGCAAAAGTATTGAATGTTCTTCTTTACTACTAGAATTCCCTTATGGCATGAGGGATACTACTTTTTGTCCCTTTGAATGTGCTTAAAGCATACTTCTTTTGTGCAAATTTCTCTATCAAGACACCATCCCATGAATCTATTGAGGAATAGGTTTCAATTATGAAGTAACCCTCACATGTTGTGAGAGTAAGAGGAGGAAATAAATCTAGAGACCAAGGCACTGTCTTGTTAATTCCAAAAAAAATACTTCGACCTATAATGTCTAATTTTTTTTATGTATTATAATTTATCTATTATAGCTATAGGGTATCATGATGTTACATTTGTTATAATTTAGTATTACATTGATATAAATGTAGAGTGAAGTGTTGTAAAATAGAAAATAGAACTATAAGGCATATAATGAAAGGAAATTAGAGTTGTACGACTTACAATAATCAAACAACACAATATCAAATATGGAGGATGTTGGTATAAGATATTTTAGATTGAACTAAACATAAAATCATTTACTTGGAGTGTTATAAGAATTAAAAGGCTAGACACAAAGGTACTACCTTTAAATTTTCCAAAAAATCAATCCCTTAAATCGATACTAACAAGTAAACTACTTATCCAACTAAAAGAAAATGAAAGGGAGGGTGGGGTGGGTGAAATCGTTGTTATAAGGTATTAAGGGTGATACATGAAAACTAGATGTTATAGGAATACTAAAATATGGCTCTATTATATATCATCTATTGAGTATAATTTCCATTTCAATAACACATAAGAACTACAAGATAGGCACACAGTATATAATTGAATGGATATTCTCAAATATTTTAGAATTTTATGAAAGATTCTCCAAGGCTTTGCAAGGTTTTATAATTCAATGAAATATTCACCAATATTTTACAAGATTTTATAATTTTATGAAATAATCGCGAATATTTTACAAGGTTTTATAATTCAATGAAAGATTCACCAATATTGTATAACATTTTATAACTTTTTGAAAGATTCTCCAATATTTTACAAGATTACATAAATATATGAAAATGGTCACTACAAAATTAAATATACATGTTATATACTTGATAAATTAGCCCTCAATGTTTCATATGTATCATGGGGATTCACCCAATTATTAGAAATATGAATCTAGGGGGGGTCTTAAAAATATCCTTGATTCTTATGAGTAGCTTTAGCCTCATCTCCCTCTATATTTGGAACTTCTCGAGTGATATACTCATGGGTGATTCCATGAAGGTGAGTAACACTTTTTGGCCAAATTTGGCGATGAAAACCTAATTTTTCACTCATGTGCTACATAGAAGCCCTCGAAACATATATATGCCATGTGAATTTCGACTTGCAGTAAAAAATAAAATTGTAGAATATTATGTTGGCTTCCCAATGATATTTTTTCTAAATATCTTGATGTCATTTAATGTGTGAAACTTCGCATTTAATGAACTGTGTGACCTTAAAAATTTGAAGAAGTTAATAAGTGGCTCGTGTACAACGCCAATAATTCAATCTTACATTAATAATTTAAGGAAAAAAATATATGAGCATGATCTACACAAAATGCACTGTGGTTTGCATATTTTTTTGTTGATTTATTTCATAATATACAATTATTTATTATTTTTCGAAAGTGACCAAATCTGATTTCAACATTATTTTATACACATGTGTGTCCATCCTAGCTTTTTTTTCACTGTTTTCAAAATTTGAAAAACCAAAGATACCCTTTTGAAGAGGACACGTCGATGTGTGGGATTCGTATTTTTCTTTGAGGTACTTCAAAGTTGTTGCGAGGTTTTCTAAATGTATGTTTTAGAAATAATTAAAAAAAAACCATATGAATTCCAAAACACATGCATGATACCTCAATGGATAGAGGATTCGATGATGAATCTATCGGTATGAACTACGCTCAGTTATGTGCCATGAATGGTAGGGTTTAAACCCCTAGAAGACATAGAGAAACATTGATTTTCTTGTAAGAGGGGTAATTATCTATTTTTCAAGCCCTCAATCGAGGTAGTAACATCCCTCGATCAGGATTTTTAAATAAGCTCGATCGACGTTTTATTAAACCCTCGATCGAGCTACCATTTAAACCTCTTTTTCTAATTTTTTTTGCACAAGGACCTCGATCACGGCCTTAAAACCTAGATCGAGGTTTTTTTAAAACCTAGATTGAGTTTTTTTTTAAACCTAGATCGAGGTATTCTTAAAATTTAGATCGAGGCTTTGTTAAACCCTTGATTGAGGTGTTATGACCTCGATCGAGGGTTTAAAAATTGCTTTATCGAGGTACATTTTTGTGTTTTTTTCCGAAAGTGTAACCCAGCTCCATGGATGCACCCTCATCCAAATCATTATCTTCAAGGATGAGGGAGATTTTGTACTGCCATGCTCGAAAGTTATCAGCTCCTCCATTCTTTTCCTCAAGCTCAGTATGGTAAGTCATATTTTCAAATGAGAACCTCAAATGGAAATATAAATATTCATATCTTATCAATGTGATGTGTGTGACCTAGTTTCGAAGCTTGCTAACCTAGGATTTGTCACAAAAACCATAATTTTCTACAGTTAGAGTTTGGGAATTGAGTTTGGAAAAAACGATGCACCTCCTTGAGGCAAGTTGCTCAGTAAGGTACTTTTCTAAAGGATGAGGTGGGAAGCTTATGAAACTTGATGCCCTGGTTTCTTGTGGCATGAGTGTGAGGGTAAAAAATGAAACCTTTTCAAATATTATTTTTATTTCACCAAAATATGCGCCTCTCTAAGGTGAGCTAGCCTATCCCTCCTTTCTTGATGATTTGTTGAGATAATACCTTGAACTAGGAAGCCCTAGTTTCTATTGTTGCAGTGTTCCTTCTTTAAGATAGGCTCTCATACCATGTTATTTTTTCGAATGTAATTATCTTGTTTATGATATTTTTCTAAAAGAATAACAAGTACATCAAGATACACAAGATAGAGTAGATACACAAGATGTTGATGTATATCTAACTTCGGAATGTATTCTTATATGTATTTTATATATTGTAACCTGATGTTTATTCCGGGATGTTTCTATTATGTATTTGAGTCATATTGTCTTACCTCGATGTTCCGATCGGGAGGATTATTAATGTAAAAAAGTCTTGTCAAGTCATTAGGTAAGTCCCCACAGTTTCGGGGCACTTGGGTTATTATACACTAATTAAGGTGTAGGCTCGAGTAAGTAATTGTAAGTTAAGCCTACATGGTTGAGTGCACTTCAAGTCAACGGAAGAATATAAATAGAGAGTGAGAGTCTCTCTATTTATCACTTGTGACATACATCACTTGCTTTCTCAAGTGTGGCGCACCTTTGGAGAAGGAAATACTTTGGCTTGACAGAAGACAGAAGGATGTTGTTGTGTTGGGAGGTCATCTTACTATTTTGGGTTTCACATCTTGTGGTGATACTATCTTAGAGGAAGTTGAGGGGTTTTCTCGATTTATGGTTTCCCCTGTCAAAACTCTTTGTGTCTCTTTTCTCATGTGATGTGCTTATGTTATTGTTGTGCTTGTTATTCTCTCAGTGAAAAGATCCTAACATAATGCTAGCTTAAATGTTGAAAAACTAACATGGTATCAGAGCTAACCTGAGAAGAAGACATTGTGCAGCTACAGAAACTAGGGCTTCCTATTTTTTGGATCTTCCTCCACATATTTTCAGCAAAAGTATGCTAGGATGACTCTCCATTGAAGGGTGCATCTTTCTGTCGATGCGGAATTCAATTTCAATCATTTTCAGTTTTGATGTGGAAATTAGGGATTTCTACAGAAGAGGAATTTTTGGGTGAGACCAGCATAGGATTTTTATCCTCATCAAAACCGAAATTTAGAGACCTGGATCAAGAAATTTGGTTGGGTAAATCTCCGGGAAAGTCAAACCTTAGTTTGACACTGAGCTAGGAGAAACCCTAAATACTAAAAATGTGAAGTTTTGGTACAGTCGCTATATTCTGAGATTAGAAATGTATCAGAAGCTAAACATTATAGGTACCGAAGCCAAAATCCTGATGAACACTATGTCCAAAGGTCAGCCTCTAATTCGCTATATGCTGGGAGATATGATCTCTCCAAATTAGGGTTCCATCCTCTTCCAGAAATCATCCATAAACAGGACACCTGAGGAGATATGCAATATCTTGGGCTACAGAGGTCCAAATGGAATTCCTGAAGATTTTCCAAAAAGGGCACGGACTGTAATTTCTGTGGTCCAAATTTCAGACTCAGAAGATGAACCAGTGACACGTGGCATTCCGTACAACTTCTCTGTTCTGAACAGTCCAGTATCAGGTCACCTTGGGAAAAGGATCATAAATCCAAAATTCTGAAACCAATTCTGATGAAACTTGTGGTGTTGGATCCGGGACATGCGAGGTTACCTCAGTGAGAAATTTCAGACATAGTGGATGAGTAATGTCGAATATATCATAGAAACAGTAACATTCATTTCTGCAGAAGAAATCAGAAAATTAGGGCTTCCTGTTCCGGGAGTTTCCCTCCACTGTTTTCAAAAAAGGAGTACATTGGACAGCTCCATTTGAAGAGATATATCTTTTCATCCAATCAGATCTGAAAGATTCCAAGTTTTGAAAATTAGGGTTTCTGTGACAAACCCTAGATCAGCAAACTCCGGGACAAGGACGGACACCTCAAATTGGTAAGATCTAATCCTTTGCTATTTCCATTTGAGGTTCTCATTTCAAAGCGATCTATCACATCAGCTTGATGATAAGCTTGGTGAAGTTGACAACTTCCAAGCATAGAAGTATTTTATCTCTCTGGATTGGACGCCTACATGAGTATAGAGGTTCCAGTTTCAGAGGGAGACGAGGCCAAAGAAGGCATCATGCTCATGCTGCAGAGGATGATGAAATATCCAGAAAGAGATCCAGATATGAAAGTCAAGATTCTTCAAGCAAGGATGAATATGTTCTGATATCAGCTCTCACAGGTAACATTATTCATGGAAGTGATGATTGGCTTATAGACAGTGGGGCTTCCAAACTTATGACGGATTCAAGGAATCCTTTGTAAGACTGTTGGAACATGAATGAATAGGAGATGACTACCAATGTCCAATAAAAGGTAGTGGGGAATCTTCATACAAGCTATACTCTGGTAAGTCTCTAACAATGAAAGAAGTATTGTTTGTGCTAGGATTGAAGAAGAACCTTCTCTCCATTTCAGCATTGATGCAAAAGGAATGTGGGCTGCATTCATAGATGGTCAAGTCATCATGTGACCAAAAGGAAAGACTATCGATGATGCGGTAGTGATTGGAGAACAAGAAGGAGGCTTGTACAAATTGAAGGGCCATCCAAGAACAAGCCTTAATCCATGACATAGTAGAGCCAAATGAGCTTTGGCATAGAAGGATTGCACATGTGCATTACAGAGCACTACCTATTGCAAGCAAATCTGTTGAAGGTCTTCCTGAATTTCAAGCTATTTGAAGGGAAGAACAATCAGAATATGACCTAAAGAAAAAGAAGAACCTATGTGAAGATCTAGAATGCAGAGACCATGCAGTCATAAGAGTCTCTCAAATCAAGAACAACTTGAAGCGTTAAAAGAAAAAGTGAAGAATGCAAAAGTGGTGATGGCCACCTTGAATGGCCTCCCAGGATCGTAGAATTCATTCATTCAAGGAATGTGTTCCAGAAGGAAGTGATTACTTTCAGAAGACTCCGTGAACAAGAAGAAGCTCGAATCATAAGAAGAGAAGAGAAGATGGGAGAAACTGAAGATCAAGCTCTTTCATCCAAAGAATATCCCTCAAGCAATGAGGAATATGAAGATCTCAACTCTTGAAGAGCCTCTTATCCACCTCAGCATTTGGATAAGAAATGATGCGACTATGAATGAAGAAGACGATGAAGCTGAAGGCTCAAGAAGGAGTCTACCCTCAAAACAAATAAAGATAAGTATTCAATTGTCATTTCATTATATTATTTTGTTATGCATTTGTTTATATTCAGTTATTGTATTATGCATGATAGGATGTTTGCATTAATGACAGCATACTACTAATATGCATGTGATGGGTAAGTAGCTCATGGTGCTATGAAAATTCTCCATTGCTTTTTATCTAGAATGAAACCTCTTTGCTGACATATTGGATTAGTGCACAATCTCAATGTTGTCTTGGTAGAGATGGAAGGCATCTAGAAAGTTTCAGTGAGATATGGATGAATGTTGTATTGGCTAAAGTAGTTGCATGATCATATATTTATGCATAAGTGTTTGCCAGTATAAATATTCCTTATGAAATGTTTCTAAACATACAATTGCATTTGACTTGTAGGAAAGATCGCATACATAATCGCCTACAAGCAAAGAAGAATGAAGACTTGTTCCGAAGAACAAGTGACAACGGTTTCGAGACAAAGAATAATATGATGAATGCAGTGACATCATTGATGCAGAACCTTCCAGTTCAAGAAGAATGATGTCAGGGCGTATTATCGAGACCTGAAGAGAAGTTCATAGTTCCATCATGCAGTAGATGGAAACATGGTGGGACACAAAGCAAGATACGTAGCATGAGGCTTCTCATGAAGAGAAGGCATAGTCTACAAAGAAACATTTACAGCTAATAGAAGTGATCCTAGATGGATACTACTTGTCACTCCAGTACAAAGAGTATGGAAGACAGAGGGAGTATGATGCTCCGCTTCAGAGGGAGTGACTACAGAATATCTTGAGGTTCGACATGGTACAACAGGATGGGCATATTACTGATGACTCTAGGAATTACTGAGAGTAAAGTGGTTTCCAACCTTTGCTTCAAGGTTGAAGGCAGAAGACCAGTGCTGTTCCTGTTATGTGTCGATGCACTATTTTTCTAGGCATGGAGGTGTGGCAGAGTACAGATGGGATCTTCCTTGGACAAGGGAAGTTTGCAGTAGAGATCCTGAAGAGGTTCAGGATGATGGACTGCAAGGCTATGGCTACACCTATGGCATCAAACCTGAAGCCATTGAGTGATACTACTTCAGAGTCGGTTGATGCTACGATGTATCGTCAGATGATTGGGTCCTTGATGTACCTGAGACCAAATATTTGATTTGCTGTGAACACATTGAGACATGTTCACCTGATGGTTGCAAAGCATGCAGGGGTACAGTTTATTATGGGCTCAAGTACGATGCGAATCAGAAGATTAACCTGGAGGTTTATGTTGATTCAGATTGGGCAGGCAGTGCCATCGACAGGAAGAGTACTTCGGGATGTTGCTTCAGTATGGGATCAGGTGTGATCTCTTGGTTTAGTAGGAAGCAATATTGTGTGGCACTGAGTACAGCTGAAGCAGAGTATGTCGCAGCTTGTTCAGCTAGTTGTGAAGCAGTATGGCTGTGGAAGCTACTGTCTGATATATTTGATCTCTAGTTAGATGCTACTTGTATACACTGTGACAACCAGAGTTGCGTGAAGTTGTCAAAGAATCCAGTGTTCCATGACAGGTCGAAGCATATTGAGATCAAATATCACTATATCAGGGATATGGTGTAGAGAGGAGCAGTGAAGCTCCTGTATGTTGCGACGGAGGAACAGATAGCTGATGTATTGATGAAGCCATTGGCTAGGCTGAAGTTTGAGTACTTCAGAGAAAGACTCAGTGTTCTCCAGATCGAGGCTTCCTCCCAGAGACAGTGTTGAGACCCAGAGCCATTCTGACATGGTGAGAGGATTGGTTCCTTCCATGGTCAAATGTAAGGGCTGAGACATTCCGTCGTGGTGATAGGATTGGTTCCTTCCATGACTGATATGAGTATCGAGATCTATAGCCATTTTGACGAGGAGGTCAGATATAAGGGTTGAGCCATTCTGTCGAGGAGGACAGATGTAAGGGCTGAGCCATTCTGTCGAGGAGGATAGATGTAAGGGCTGTACCATTTTGTCGAGTAGGACAGATGTAAGGGAAATTGCCATTCTAGGAATGGAGGCACCTAGTCAGTTACCAGGATCATTCAGTGCAGGAATGTATAGCCATTCTGATATCATAGAGGGATGTGTTCCCACTTGATCAGATGTAAGGGCTGAACCATTATGTTCATGGCTAAAGGATTTAGTTCCTTCCATGTCAGATGTGAGTGTTGGCCATTCCGACGAGCAGGTCGGATGTAAGGGAAACTACCATTCTCTAGGAGAATGGAGGCGCCTGGTCAGTTACCAGGTAGCTCAGTCGAGGGGGACTGGGGGCCATTCTGATGTGACTATGGAGATGTGTTCTCGTAGGATCAGATGTGAGTGCAAGCCTTTCCATCACTGTGATAGGATGTGTTCTTGTCTGGATGGATGTAAGTGCAGGAAATCTTCCACCACTGTGATAGGATTGGTTCTTGTCTGGGTGGGAGTCTTCCATCACTGTGATAGGATGTGTTCTAGTCTGGATGGATGGGCCTTTCTGACGAGTAGTTCAGATGTAAGTGCTGAAATCTTCCACCACTGTGATAGGATTGGTTCTTGTCTAGGTGGGAGTCTTCCATCACTGTGATAGGATGTGTTCTTGTCTGGATGGATGGGCCTTTCTGACGAGTAGGTCAGATGTAAGTGCTGAAATATTCCACCAATGTGATAGGATTGGTTCTTGTCTGGGTGGGAGTCTTTCATCACTGTGATAGGATTGGTTCTTGTCTGGATGAAAGTGGAGAAATATTCCACCACTGTGATAGGATTGGTTCTTATCTGGGTGGGAGTCTTCCATCACTGTGATAGGATGTGTTCTTGTCTGGATGGAAGGGCCTTTCTGACGAGTAGGTCAAATGTAAGTGCTGAGCCATTTCATAGATGGTAGTTTATTGTGCCTACCATGCTGGTGAATGTGAGTGCTGGGCCTTTCTGATGGGATTGTAGTTTACTACATGATCAAATGTGAGTGTTGGGCGTGCCTTTCTGACGAGCAGGTCAGATGTAAGTGCTGGGCGAAGACCTACATGAGAGTAGGCCTACAACCAGCACGAAAAAGGGCTGGCTCTGTAGAACTTCCTATGACGAGATAGTACACACATGATGGTGACCAGTGGAGATCCAGATCGAGCTATGATCCAGATCCAGTTATGATGACTCCGAGAGATCCAGATCGAGTGATGATCCAGATCCAGCAGTGGTGATCCAGATCGAGTGATGATCCAGATATAGTCTAGAGAGATGATCTCGATCGAGTGATGATCCATATCCAGTAGTGATGATCCAGATTGAGTGATGATCCAGATCCAGTCCAGCGATGTTGATCCAAATCGAGTGATGATCTAGATCCAGTGATGCCTTTGTATGATGATCCAGATCGAGAGATGATCCAGATCTAGATGACTTGAAGATGAAGATGACTTGAAGATGAAGATGACTTGAAGATGAAGAAGACTTGATGACAGAGATGACTTGAAGACGAACATGATCTAGTGACACAGAGAAGAAGACCAGTGCTGAAAATTGTGTCGAAAGAATACCTTCCTAGTTAAGAGGGAGTGTTGATGTATATGTAACTTCAGAATGTATTCTTATATGTATTTTATATATTGTAACCCGATGTTTATTCCGAGATGTTTCTATTATGCATTTGAGTCATATTTTCTTACCCTGATGTTCCGATCGGGAGGATTATTAATGTAAACAAGTCTTGTCAAGTCATTAGGTAAGTCCCCACGGTTTCGGGGCACTTGGGTTATTATACACTAATTAAGGTGTAGGCTCGAGTAAGTAATTGTAAGTTAAGCCTACATGGTTGAGTGCACTTCAAGTCAACGGAAGAATATAAATAGAGAGTGAGAGTCTCTCTATTTATCACTTGTGACATACATCACTTGCTCTCTCAAGTGTGGCGCACCTTTGGAGAAGGAAATACTTTGGCTTGATAGAAGACAGAAGGCTGCTGTTGTGTTGGGAGGTCATCTTACTGTTTTTGGTTTCACATCTTGTGGTGATACTATCTTAGAGGAAGTTGAGGGGTTTTCTCCATTTATGGTTTCTCCTGTCAAAACTCTTTGTGTCTCTTGTCTCATGTGATGTGCTTATGTTATTGCTGTGCTTGTTATTCTCTCAATGAAAAGATCCTAACATAATTCTAGCTTAAATTTTGAAAAACTAACACAAGACACAATGATTTTCGTCGGGGAAACCATAAAGGATAAAACCCCACAAATTTCCTCAGAATAGTCTTGTCACAAAGACTATACCTCAAGATGATTAAACCGAATCAGAAGAATTCTTATGGAGCTATCTCTCAATCCTCCATGTGTATCTCTCTCTCTCTCCTCATGCGAACTTGAGTGAGTGTGAGTGTGTATAAATGAAGGAAGGCTCCTCCCTATTTATACTTTTCAACTCACTAACCTAATATATGAATACCCTAATAGGAATTCTTCGATAAAGACTCCAAAAATACATTACATGATGTTACACTGGGGATTGTTTCCCTACTTACAACAAAGGTTGTACCTCAAGTTCCATACACAATAATGACATCCCGAACGGAGGAAAACACATCTCTGATGGGGATACAACAACATACAATGATAATATGCATCAGAATGTCTTCCCAAGTTACAAATACATCAACATATATTTTGGTTTTCACTACACTAATGCCATTATGTTGATAAGAAAAATGAACGACAAAGAAGATATTAAAAAATAAATTCAAAACAAATCATATATTTGAACACAATTATAAAAAAAAAGGAAAATTATTATAAACATCAAAGATCATATTGACAAAGAGATAGATAGATATCAATATTATAGTTGAACAATAATAATAACAAAAAAATTAAGAACCACAAAGAGCATATTAACAAATAAGTAGCTTGGAAAAAAGAAAAATATAGAACATAAAATTGAGAATGATAAAGAAAATATTTGAAAGGATAATCCTCAAAAAGAAATTAAATGATATTTATATATAAAGCATATACATTCTAGAAATACACATATACATAAGGATGATTATATACCAATTTTATTTTTTGATATTACTCTCTATATCATAGATAATACTTTGTAAAGTTTAGATGATAAATATTTATCTAAAACACATAAATTAATGATAAATTGATTAAGCAATAACCATCAAAATTCATGTTAGTTCATGATATATCAAGCTAAGGATAAAATCCCTCACTCCTCATGTTTTGTGTTATTAAAAAATCCTCTAAATACTTGATAGTTCAAGATTTAAGATATATCTTTGTACAATTTATAATTAAGTCAATTATATCAATAGACCAAACCTATCAATGATATCTATAAACATAGAATATTTATGTGAGACATGTGCACATTTGCATAAGGATGACCATCTACAAGTTTGATGCCAGTGATTGAAGACAGAGATACAAAGCTATTGATAGTACACTCTAGATCATAGATAATACTTTGTAAATTCTAAATGATATATATTTATCTAAAACACATAGATTAAATATAAATTCAACTTAACTATATACAATAACCATCTAAACTTGAATTGATAATACAAGATTAAGATAGATCTTGGTACAATTAATAATTAAGGCAATCATATCAGCAAATCAAAACTACAAATGATATCTATAAAAACAACATATTCATGCTAAACTACACATATGCATATAGATGATAATCTATTAATTTGATGAGGGTGACTGGAGCCAAAGCTACAAAGTTGTTGATGGTACTCTTTAGATCATAGCTAATACTTTGTAAATTATAAATGATCAACATTAATCTATAAAACATACACTTATGATAAATACAACTTAACCATATAAATTCACCTTACTTCATGGTCTATTAATGGAAGTACAAAATACTTCACTCCTCATGTTTTGTGCAAATAAAAATTCCTCTAAAGAGGAAAATCCAAGATAGATATGTGTACCATTAATACTTAAGGAAATTATATCAACAAAACAAACTGTAATATCCTAACTTTCGAACCTAACACTTATAGGCATGAGCCTATTGATTATGATGTTATCTTGATGTTTTATTTTCATATATTGGGTCGAAGACCTCACTGCATATGAACATGATGATTTGTTTTATAAACTGGGCATAAGCCGATTGTTGATGATATATATATGATTGTTTGTGTTGAGTGTGGACCCTGAAGCACATGATTGATGAGATGGTTTGTGTTCATCGAGGATCTCTGGAGCACATGAGTAATTAATGTTGTGTTGAGAGAGAGGCTCTGGAGCACATAAGTATTTATAATTGTGTTGAGCGTGAAGCTCTGGAACACATCAAAACATAAGTTGGAAGTGTTTCAAATAAGCCCTAAATCCTTCCATGTTAATGTTGAGCATAAGCTCTAGAACATCGGATCCTTGGCCATTGTATCCCTAGGCATATCGTACAAGTACATCCTAACATTAGTGTTGAGTGAATAGCTCTGGAATTGCACTAAGTTTGTAACTCCGTGTTTTTAGCATCGAGTATGGGATCTGACAAGTGCTAGGAGTTACTGAAAAGAATTATTGGCTGCTGAGTGAAAATGACTCGAGAAAAATATTGATCTCATCTGACTTATTTATAAGTGATTAAATGGAATTTTGAATTTCTATATCCTCAACAAGTACTAAAGAACTACCATGTTATACAAGGGAATCCAACATGCAAGGATGTTTAGAGTTTCCTATCCTAGTAGACCTAACCATCTACCTAATGACCTTAATAAAGAAAGTGTTATAAGTCTAGGGATCATAAACTATGATGCCCAAAGACAAATTTTAACAAATGTTATATTATTATATTAATCTATACATGTTATGTATAAAGAATAAACATAGTAATAATGTTAATAATGAACGAAAGAAGGAGAATCTCTATTTATTATTATTATTACTAAGAGAAAAATAAATAGTATAATAGCTACAAAAGTATAAATAGAACTAGATAAAAGTTCCTAACTTAAGGTATTAAAAATACCCAAATTGAATAAAATGGGTTAAATAAATAAAAAAAGGATTCTTGATTTAATTGCCTCTTTGACTGAAAAGTTTGTCTATAAAGTATCAAGCCAAAGAGAGGCTTGGGGAGCTAATCTATCTTTTTGGAGTCATTATTTTTCCTACTAATTCTCAAGAGAGAGTTCTTGGAGAACATTTTCCTAAGAGGAAGTAGGAGAATTGATCTAGACCTGATATACCAATTAAGGAAACCTCACCTTAGGAGCTCTAAGCTACTTGCATGTTGGAACCAGCTCGAGGGGATCCGGATTGAAACCAGGAATGGTTCCAGGTCATGGTTGGGTGGAACGTGGTAGCTCCCAAGTGATTCAGTAATCTAATACAGAGGTCAGATCTGCCTATGAATTGTTAATGCTGGTTAATTGAGTGTGCAGGTTTCAACTGTTAAAGGAGCTTCAATTTTTAGGTATGAGGTTGTGGACTGCCTATTTCTTTTTCTAGATTAAGTGCTGGAGAGATTATGAAAGGGTTTATATTATATATCTAAACCTATATTTTTTCATTTTTGTGTCAAAATTATTTGAAGGGTTTACATTTTAAAATTATAAACCCTAGGATGTAATTTATTTCCTATGTTAGATTTACCCAAAGTATTGTTCATTAAGTTTACTTTTGAAATTAAATCCATGCTTAAATATTATCTAGGGTTTTGTTTTCTTTCCATATTACCTATGTATCCTCTTCCACAGTTTAAACTCTCTTCTTTTATAACTTAGATTTATTTCTAAAAAGAAGTGCCTATAGGTTTTGTTGTTCAAAACCATAGTGGCAGATTTTATATTGCCAGTAGAGATTTGTTTAGAAAGTAAAGGCTAGTTTCGAGTTCATCTTTAAATAAACTAAATTACAAATATAATATATAGTATCTAATAAACATTTTATATATACTATATCAGAAGTAGAAGCTGAATTGTCCATACTGGTTTAACAATACTATACAACATAGTAAATCTATTAAATAGAAGCTAGTAAATATATTATAGATATATACTTATATTAACAGGTATGAAATAGAAATATAATTCTAATCTATCAACACTATAATTACATCTGAGAATAAATTATAAACATTACATACTAGAGCGAAGTTAAGATCTAGCAAATACCTTTCAAGATCTGTATAAATAAACTTATGCTAATAAACAAATATTTCCCATTAAAAGAAATATCATCAAAATAAATTAACATACCAAGTATCGAGACCATCCATTGGTCCACAATCTATTTATTTTCCTATCAACTATATCTATCAAAGCATGCACAGTAGTGGTTATTATAACACTATAAAGACAGTGCATAAATCTATTAATCCAATCCATCTAATGTTCCATTCCGCATCACGGAAATCACATTCCTTGTTATACAAATGTCCAACTAATAAAACCATAGGTTAATTAAATAC
Organism: Pseudotsuga menziesii; assembly: GCA_001517045.1. Taxonomy (NCBI): domain Eukaryota; kingdom Viridiplantae; phylum Streptophyta; class Pinopsida; order Pinales; family Pinaceae; genus Pseudotsuga; species Pseudotsuga menziesii. The sequence goes on along the minus strand of LPNX011017627.1, from coordinate 320,386 downwards.
ATAGTAAAGAATTTATAAATAAAACCCTCATCATAAACAATGACCCAGGATCGAATCCTGTAGAGTCTTTTTACATTCTTTAAATCCACGTTATACACAACTTTTTTTTGTATGCGGGCTGTAAATAATAACTGAGTATTTACACAGAAGCCGTAATAACCATTACATTTCATTTACTCTGTAATCCATGGCCTCGGCCTTATAAGAAATCAACAGCAAACTAAAAATAACCATTTCCATTCTTAAAACCTTGTCAACGAAATAATCTATAGCAACTTTTTCAATGCAGGGTTTACACCCTTTAGATGGGCCTTACTTTCCATTTATGCATTACAATAATAAATTATAAGTTTGCACCCTTCATGGTATTTCAGCTACAATGGAGAATGATCATTCCATCTATGGCATGGGCCCAAGCCATACGCTACCACCCATTTGCATTCTTACAACTAAAATTAATAATGGAAGCGAATCTACACATAGTCCAAGCATAATAAACAATGAAATCAAACACAGTATTTATATATTGATTTTCAACATAGCATAAACTTAAATATAGTCGTTACCATTATCCATTTCACCATTGCAAGCATTGGTGCTAACAATTTCCACTGAAGATAGTCAATAAAATTATTTACACAATCATCGCTTGCAGCATGGCACCATTGCGAGCAATGGTGCTTTCCACGACCAAAACCATAACCAAAATAGTAACTAGAAAACGTACAGAGCTTGTCATAGAATCACCGGGCCTCTTCATTACAAAGAGATCCATACATTACATTTTGTACATCTAAACAATATAGGCTGAAGGAAAATTAAAAACCCGATCTAGTGAAAACCCAAAATCATGTGGAATATTCCAAATACGCAGATCTCTATCAAGATAAAATCAGAACCCCAAAACCCAAATGCATCCATAACAAAACCAGACACCAAGCAATCAAACCCACCATCAACACCAAACCAGTCATAGCCATAATACCATAAGAGGAAATGAGTAACAACTTGCACAATGGGCTTACCATTGATATATGGCATGGCCATGGCCTTGCCCACAAACCATGACCCACTCCTTTAATCACTCCCCTGCAACCCTACAACTAAATGATAGCATGATGAGAAGTAATATTTGAGACAATGAAAAAATTTAAGAAACTATGATGCAAAATAAACCATGTCTTACCTGCCTTCTAACAGCAGTGGAGTCATCATCCTTCACCCAAACCAGAGCTAAGAGTAGACAAAAAATGGAGCGAAATGCCAAACCAAGACTTAGGCCAAGCCCTAAGCTTGCGCGCTACTCCTCCCAAGGCATGTTGAATTTTCCTCTTTGGCCACCATTAATGTGCAACAACCTCATAGTCATATAGTGCATGAACCACATTAAACTTGCCACCCCAAATATTACCATAAGGTTTACACCCTTGCATGTTGTGAATACTATAGGCTATAAGCCTTAGGAATTTTCTCATCGAATTCTTTAGGCTCTAAGCCTAAGACCATGGCATATAAAATATGCCATAGCATGTTTTTAATTATAAGTCCAAGTTTTTTTTAACAAAAGAGTTATAAACCTGTTAAGCATATAATAAAACTATGTGTTATTTTCTATAGTAAAATAAATATATAAACAAAATATGTTAGGATATGAACATTTAATAATAATTACACCACGAATAATAACTGTCACTTAGATAACCAGTCTGTGTCATATAAATATAAGTGTGGTAGTGACCTTGTCACTAACCCCAGTATGTAAAGAACAATAATAACAACCAGTAGGTGTCCCTAGCTGCAAGTATGAGTACTAGTGATCAAACGTTCAACATTTCGTAACAAGTTCTTCGTCGATAAGTATACCTGCAAATAACGAGATAAGAATGCATTAGTTCAAACAGAACTAAGTAAGCCAACTATGTCAAGTAGGGGCTGTCAGCTCTCAGATAGTTACATGGGAGAACTAGTCCCACCACTCCACCCCTTTATCCATTAATCAAGTTAAGTGAGATTCATGTATACAACAGTAAGCACATGTAAAATAACAATGAAGTACATAATCAAAGTATCTAACATACACAACAATGCGTAACCATAAGAATAGCATAGTAATCAACATTACGACATCATAAGTAAACATAGTAATAATCATAACTGAAAGAAAGGACACACGACATAAGAATAACCTACGACCAATCAAAAGTACAAATAGAGTACGACACTTTCCGCATGTTCAATAATGTTCAGAATAGGTAGTTTTAATTAGCCTAATAATTTTTAATTGTTTTCAATTTTGGGGGACATTACACAAACCTACTAATGATATCTACTAAAAGAGTACATTCATATAATACATGCACATTTATACGAATGATCATGTATAAATTTGATGCTAGTGACTGCATCCAAAGTTGAGAAAATATTGATAATATAAATGATATACAGTAAATTCCAATTGATTAATATTTATCTAAAACACATACATTAATGATAAATTCAATATAATGATATCCAATAACCATTAAAATTCACTTACTACAAGATCTATGTGATTTAGATTCACTTACTACCAGATCTATCAATCCAAGGATAAAATCCCTCATTCCTTGAGTTTTGTGCTGCTAAAAATTCCTCTAAACACTTAATAAAGTGCTTGAAATTAAATATTTAGGATAGATGTTTGTTCAATTGATAATTAATTCCATTATATCATCAAACCAAACCTAATAAATGACAAAATATATTTTCTATGAAACTCATTTACGCCTTTAAACTGATGTAAAAGGGCAACATTGCCATAGAGATGTTCCAAGGTAAGGCATGGTTACTGTGGAATTCATATATGCATAGTGGGAAGGAAAAATGAATATTTAGTGGTGCACTTATTATGAAAAATATCACTGCATGATAGCAATTGTTTCACGAGCTATCCAATGACAAAGAAATAACTTAACAAGAAGAAACCTATTAAAACACAAAATTGCGAATTGCAAAGAAATTGATATTTAAATGATAATCCTAAAAGAAACTAAATGATATATTCCTGTCAGATATACCTATATGAATTTGATGTTGGCGAGGGGAAGACATATCTGCATTTGGGGTAGGAAACTTTGTGATAAAACCAATTAGTGGTGCACTCCTTATGAAAAATATGATTACATGGAAATTGTTTGGCAAGTTGTCCAGTGGGAATTGATTCATATCAAATTGCACAAGTCAATCCATATCCATTGTCACCTGATCTTGTGGTGACAAGCACCTGAGAAACAAGAACAGTTAAAGAAGAATCAATATTTGAATGGGAAGAAACTACTGGATTAGTATGATGGTGACGAGTATATTGTTCTCTCATGTCAATATGAAGAGTAAACTATTCTTGGAAGATTTGTATAGAATTATTAGGGGGTGTTCATGTCCTCCAAGAGCTAGAGCACCCGTTCAATGGATAAGAAGTTCCCAGTCCATAATATTTACAGGCTCAAAATATTTAGGTCTGGGTGGCTCCAATCCTTTACCATTCGGCACCAAATAGTAATGTTTTCATTTGTTGTGATTGTGAGGTCCCTCTGACCATTAGAAATCAGTACCAGACGTTGCTATTCATAATCCACAGAATCCTATATACTCTCAACCTACCATTGAATTAATATGCATTTACGTATTTGACTAATACATATTTACCCTACACCCAATCTCGAGAGACCCCACATCGAGAAACTACTGCAATGTAAGTGGGTTTATAGTACCAAAATGGCTGATGATAGTTCAAATGTGAGGTATAAGGAAAAATTTGATTTCAAAGGCTTCTCTCAATTTGAGGGAGGGAGTGGACTATACAAGACATTTTATCGGTGGAAAATATGGACTCAATCATGCTAGTTTTGGCCATTATTGCATTTAAACGATGGGAGGTGCACCATATGGATGTGAAGATTTATTTTCTTCATGGTGACATTCATGAGGAGAATTATATGCAAAATACCGAAGGTTTATTTCATGATTATACACTTGTTTGCATGTTGAAGAAGTCTCTCTATGGCCTCAAGCAATCCCCAGGGATTCGTATGCCAAGATGGAAAAATTTCTTCTCTCACAAGGATTTGAAAGATGTAAATCTAATACTAATGTGTATTTGAAACATTTAGATGAATCTATCCTGATTATAGTATTATATGTTGATGATAGTTTGATCATTGTAATTTTCATTATTGATCATCTGAGAAATAATCTACAAAGGAAACATAGTACAAATACCTGCTTAGTAAGCTCGAAGACATGGGTCTGCATAGATCTCAGTGTACTATATCCAATATTCCTTTATATTTACTTTCACTGCTAGGAAATGTCTTCTTTGCATTATTTCCTTGTGCAAATCTTTGAAAATTCCTTGTCTCCTTTTCCTGGATTCTTGGAACTCCTCATACTACTTTGCTTGCAATTAGTAGTGCTTAGTAATGCACATGTGAAAGCCTTCAGTGTCTATAAAAAATGCCAAAATTAAACATTAAGCTAGGTTAATTAATGTAATTTAACTAAAAGGTGGCCTAAAAAGTCACCTCTCTTCCCCACTTACGGTATAATTACTAGGGAACCTATTTCGTAAAGCACCTTCTACATTTATAAATATACTTTTCTATATTACATTCTTTCTTTTCATGTTCTTTTCTCTTCCATTGGTATCAGATCCTCTTAGCTATCGACACCATCCCAACACCACTCCAAACTACCACCTCCACTGCACCCACCTCCTATTTACCTTCCCCACGCTCACGTTGCACTCCACACCACGTCGTTTCCATCCTCTGTTGCTCCATTCCACCTCTATCACCTACTCCACATATCCGTTCATCCTTCTTTCCTCACACTGTCCCTTTAGTCCTCCATGTTTCTCCACTCAACCATACTACTCTCCTCACCTTCTTATCCGCCTTTCACCCTTCTCCACCAACCCTCACAAAACCCCACCTCACACCTTCTCCATGCACGTCGCCCACCTGCTCGTCATTCCATCCCTCCTTCCACCCTCCACATACTCCCACATATCCATTCCTTCCTATCAACCACCTATACACTAGCCTCCTGCTCATTCCACTCTGCCTTCACACCACCTCCACCATTTCCCACTTCCTTCATCCCTTTTTCCATCTCCCACTACGTTTCTCTCCCTCCTTCCTCATCTCGCCTGCTCCCTCTATCCACATTATCACCCCCATCGGCTAATGCCTCCATTGATGCCTTCCTTCCCTTCCTTCTGTCTACTCTAATCGTCAAATTCCCTTCCCTATATGCCACCTTCCTTCCACCTGGTCGGTTCCTTCCCCTTCGACCGCTCTCCACCTGGATGCTTCATTCCACTTCCATTCACTACTGGCCATTTCCACCCTCTGACTACTGTTCCATTCCCCTCTCCACAAATGCTTCATTCCTGAGCAAATTATGTGAGGCTTAAAAACTTCAATCACGTGACTCTTGCAAATAATACAAATTTTAATATTAATAATAATATTAATATCTTTTTATTAATATTATTATTTATTAAAATTATTATTAATTAAAAAAAACTATATTATAAAAGGTATTATTATTATTATAACTCTTTTAAAAAAATAAAAATATATATATAAATCGTGGTGGGATAGTATCATACAACAAATAAAAATAAATCTGCGTTCAGCACCGAGAAGATTGCAATCACGAGATCGATGGATGCTCGGTTCGATCAAATCAATGAGAAAATTAACAAGAATTACGAGGAACTCCACGCAAAAATCAAACAAACCAGTAACAATTTGACATCAAATTGGACACAATTCATGTCACGAATAGAGAATAGCTTCCTCACTCTACAGGAAGACCAAAACAAAAATCAGGTAGTTTTAACCACCATCTTGGATAGATTACAAATATTGAATGACCTGCAATCAAACTCTCCCAGAACACCGTAGTACCAAGATCCTCTATTCAACATATCGTCTTCAGCCTTATATACACAAGGACAGAAAATACGAGTGAAAGTTGAGTTACCCAAATACGAAGGGGATGAACGATAATGCATGGCATGGATTAACAAAGCTGAGGAATACCTAGACATCCACAGCATCCATCACGACGGAGAGAAAATTGAATATGCCTCCATGCATCTTGAAGGAAACACATACAATTGGTACTTATGATGGAAGAATACTACAAGAATATGTTCTCACAACTGGGTTAGTTTCAGGAATGATCTCATCAAGAGATTCCAAGGTGTTGAAGAAAAATACTTATTTTCCAAAAGCACAAGGTTACAACAAGAAAATATATTTATGAGTACACCTCTGAATGGGAAGCCTTGTCAACTCAAGCTCCAGATTTAACCAATGACCAACAACTACAGACCTACATACATAGTCTAAAATAGCACATCAGTGATGAACTAGAGTTACACAACATCTCTACCATGGAGGAAGCATGTCGTAAATCTAGGATTATTGAAAGCAAATTTGTCCATACAAATGTCGACCAAGACGACTCCAAAAAGAACCCCCTCTAATAAGCATACAAAGGAATTCCAAGATATACACCGCCTCAACTTAGGGAAGGAATGAAACCCATTTTAGAGGACCAAATAATAAAGGAAGGGAAATGTAAGTTCTGTGCAAACAAATGGGATCCTAAGCACATATGCTTACAAAATAAATTGTATGCATGTGAAGCAGAAGAAGCAGAGTTGGAATTCAAGCAACCAATTGAGAACAATGTGAATAGCCAACAAGACTACCACCCAGGAATCGAGGATGACTAGCCACAAATCTCATTAGCTTCTATTACCAAAATTTACCAACTGCAAACATTGAAGATTAAAGAACATATAAAACATAATAACATCACATTTTTTATCGACTCTATTAGCTCTCCAGGAAACTCCTCTAGGTTGTAGCTCGAGGATGCCTGGTCACTTCAATGTTTCTTCAATGGTTTACTAAATGGATAAATTTAGATGACCTATACAACCTCACTCACTCAATACATGCATAAAACTCAATCAAATAGATAAGGCTTCTAACTATCAATGTTCAAAGGGTTGATAATAAGGTGAATAAATGGAGAACTCACTATGCTGGAAGATTCATATATAAAGAAATCACATATGAATGGCTAATCATAACAAGGAAAACTACTTGCAATTCAACTCATCAACACATAGATAGGATGACAGTTATCTAGTATTAGATAAAAAGAATAAACCAGAATCAAACATCCAAGCACAAGTACAGAACATAAAAGAGATGGAACCTAAACATATAATAGCAAACAAGCTTATATTAAATGATGAATAACATGAGAAGCTTGATAACAATAAGGGTCTAAAATTCATTTAAGTCGAACCCTTTCTTCAACATTAGTCACAGGATTTATAGCCTTTACAAAATTATTTTAGATCCTGAAAAGTTCGATCGAATTTACTAAAAATAGATAACATAACTATTTTTGCAAAAATTAGGTCAAAAACCCTAACTTAAGTGCTAACCTATCTAACTCTAATACTTGTTCACTCCTTGAACTCTTTAATAATTGCAGTGATCACTGAAGTAGAACTAGGCCTTGTTATCTGATAGATAATTCATCGTTTATCAAAAAGTAGGTAGGGTTTGTGACCCATTTCACCTCACTGGCACCTTCAAAACTAGAACAGACCCAAGCCAATGGTGTGTTTAATTAATTTTGAACTTCATAACTCATCCCTAAGGTGTTTGGATCAATCAAAATTGGTTCTGTGTGGAATCATGTCTTTCTACACTGTTCTTTGCTTTCGGTGGCTAAGAAAACAAAATTCAAGGTTTGCAAGCTGTCGAAAGCTCTGCTTTCGGTGGCTAATGAACAACTGATGCGTTTTCCTAAGCCATTGAAATCTCAGTTTCTACAAAATTTTAATTAGTCTTTTAATCACCCTTTTACAGCTTTACTTATGTCCTTCTGGTACTTCTTCAACCTGCATAGGGTTTGGAAAAGTAGCAGCATCATGGGCTGCGTCGGGATCATGAAGGATTATTGTTTCCTCTGCTAGGGCTTCTAGCACAAGGTGAGCTTAAGATTTAGGGTTTGAATTTTTCTGTCGTAACCTCGATAGTCTGATCATCTTGTAGAGCCTAGAGTTGTCCTTCATTAATCTCATATTTTTTTTTTTGCAGTAGGATATACATCCCTCTCATTTCTAGAAGAGAATTATGCAATTTAGTATTTTTCTTGGTTAATCTTGCATTATTTCTTTTGATCCCTCTCTCTAATACCTTTAGTTCATATATTTTCCCTAATAGCTGGTTAATTCTCTGGGACCTAGGTTTGCTATAGGAAGTCTCTACCATTGGTTCATCTTGACCCTCCCTTGCTGTAGGTGAGGGAAACTCCTCATGTTCTGCTACAACCTGCTTTGTTAGGTCAACTTCCTGCCCCACTTCTTCTTCAGAGTCTGAGTAAGGTAGGTTGAGTATATTTTTACCTTGTGCTGGAGCCTCCTCCTCCTTTCCACTGAAATCTATATTTCTCTTGGCTTTGTTGATCTTAGAAGTTGGAGAGGCCTGATCCACTACCACTGGAGAGATGGCCCTCCTCTTCCTCTTACCACTTATAGGGTGGTGGACTTCTTTGAAGGAGACTTTCCTTTGTCTTCTGGCTGTAAGCCTGTCTCAAACTCATTCCAAAATAAGAAGTATGTCCATGCTATGTTTCTTCTTTGTAGCAATTCTTGGACAATGAGCTTTATCAGGCCATGATGGGATAGCTTGCCTACAATTTTGGTGGGCTAGGATTTGACTTGATGGGCCATCTTGGTCAAGCTCTTGTGTAGGTAGAAAGGCAAGTTCAGTACACTCCTTCCAATGAAATGGTTCATCAATTTAAGGTGGCATATTATCACCCTATTATACCTACCTTCACAAGTTATATAAACCAGGATTGCTTTCAAAAATTGTTGCCACTTATTCTCAAGCCAGGTTGAAGGAATGCTTTTCTTCTATACTACATTCTTGTGCTCATGATTCAACTAAGACATAAATTCCAAATCCTTCATGATGGTGGTTTTGAACCATCTCTCTCCAATCCTTGGTATTTCTACTACTTCTGCTATTAGGGCATCATCAACCTGGAATTCTTCTATGCCTATCAATTCCTTCAAGCCATCAAAAGAGAGAGGAAAGGCTTCTGCCAATTGTTGGTGGGATACTTGAATTTTCTCACAGAACCTATAACAGCCTGCATATTTGAAGAATTGGCATACCTCTGGGTGTGACTCGAGATAGCCAATGTCCCCCAATTCTTTTTTGAGGGCAAGTCCTCCTCCTTTCTTCATTACTGGACTACTCTCCACCTACAAAAATCAAAATTCAAACCCTGTGGAATGAGTTTACCGTGTTGGATTCAGGAAGGGATTGGATCAGTGAGGATGCATGCAAGAAAATATGAAATGGACTAAGGAGAGGGTTTTGATTTTGAGAGACTGATCAGTGATTGGTATTTGAGCAAGGGGACAGTAAGTTCCGATGAGAACTGTGAGATGGCCAGTGTAGTGATCATTTTAACTGAAACTTAACACTTTGTGGTGGTTTGGATGCATTCACAGGACATGTGGAGGGTAGCTAGGGTTTGGTTCTTTCATCCATCACTTTAGTTTCATAACGACCTCTTCTTTACTAGCTCATGATTGTTTCGTAGTCCCAATATTTTCGGTGGTTAAGTGCTCGATAGTGGTGCTCCTCATGCTGATGATGGATGATTTTGATGGATGTACTAACCGTTTTCTTCTTTTGGCGATTTCAGTGGTTAAGGTAATCTTGGATCCAGTTTTTAGCTGCCGAAGGCTAGGATTTTCGGTGGCTAATGAACCGTTGAGAAGTTCGCCTAAGCCATCGAAAAGTTTTTCTTCAAAATTTTATTAAAAGATGGATTTAATGAGCTTCTGGTGGTTAATGTATTCCCAGATCAAATTGTTAAGCTGGAGAAAGCTAGGATTTTTGGTGGTTAATGAACTGTTGAGAAGTTTTCCTAAGCCACCGAAAGCTAAACTTTCATTTTTTATGGAAAAACAAAGCACAAGACATTCCAAATTTGTTAAACATACCAACATATTTCCTAATGTGCCTTGAAATCTTGATCACTATGAAAAAATAAATTTTCAGAGTTTGACCTAGTGAAGACTAATTTATTTAGGAGATAACATATGGCTCCTACTCTGGGATGGGAACCTTCCTATGAGGTCCCAAGAACCCTAGACCAAATTCCTTTCCTGAAAAATAATAATTAAACCTATCTTCTACTATTCCATTGGGAATGGAATTTATTTTGGAAAAAACAAAAACAACAAAAAATAATATTTTGTAATAATAAGGATTTAAATACTTAGATGAAATAGAGTTTTAGAAATCACCCATTGACTAGGCCATCAAACACCTCCTCTCCTTTCAGATTTTGTATTTTGAAAGTTTAGTTCTGTTGTACTTAAGCTATCACAAAAGGGAATATCCATAGAGAGTCAAATTTACCATGCTTTCCCTTGTCCTACTTGACAGCATCCCATTTGAGAACCCAATCTCGAACCTACAAATTGTCCACCTTTTCCTTCTTGTCAAAAATACTTTTAATATTCTTTTGATGAGCTTCTGACTTCTCCACAACCTATTCCCTAACTTGCTGCAACTCCACCAAATCAAGCATCCTTTTTTCCATGTCATTTTTTAGTCCTGTTCCTCCTGAAAGAATTTTGCAACGGGTAGAATCAGCTGAATGGGAAAAATGGCCTCAGTACCATAAACCAACTTGAAAGGAGATGTCCCTATGGATTTTTTGTCAGTCACTCTATCATCCCATAGAGAAAACTTTAGCTTAGAATCCCAGCTGTTTTGATTATTCTCCAATATTTTTCTGATGATTCTAACTAGGATTTTATTGGATGACTCAGCAAGGCCATTTCCTTGAGGGTAATAGGAAGTGGAATGCACCAATTGAATTCCCATTGACTAACACGTGTTAACCAATGCCCCAGCTTTAAAATATGGTTCATTATTAGTCACTAGCCTTATTGTGCAACCAAATATGATAAAGATGTTCTCATATAAAAACTTCAAAATGACTTGGTGAGTGGCATTCCTTGTGGGGACTGCCTCTATCCACTTGGTGAACTAATCAATGGCTACTAGGATACACTTGTGTTGACCACTTGATGAAGGATTTATCTCACCTATGAAATCAAGACCCCACTGTTGGAAAGGACCATTCACTACAATAGGACTAAGGGGCAAAGATCTGAGATGTTGCTTTCCTATGAATCTTTGGCACTTGTCATAGGCTCTTACAAAGGTACACACATCAGAGAAAAGAATAGGCCAATAGTACCCAACCCTCATAATCTTGTGGGATGTGGTATTCTAGTAATGATGGCCCCCAAATGTGCTTGAATGAAACTGATGTATGACTTGAACTAACTCTTTTTTATCTAAGCATCTCAGTAAAACACCAGAAGGATCTTTCCAATATAGCAGCTTATCAATTATACAAAATTTAATATACTTAAGCTTAAGAGCCCGTTCCTGAGTTAGACTAAGCCCAGTGGGGACTTCTAAACTTTGCAAGAAATGAATAATACCTGAGTACCACTCACATGAGGACAAGTTCTCAGCCACTTGCTGACTGTCATGCTACTCCTGAACTATTTTTGATGCTGCTTCTACTTCTACCTCTGTCTGCAGGTTTGCTGAAGTTATACCAATGAAATTCATTCTCAATATATCACAATTTTCTTCAGCCATGAGCTTAGCTAGACCTTTTCCTTTCACTATATGGTGAGATTTTCTTCTATTTCAAACTCAATAAGCTTGGAAATCCATTTAGCTCTCTTTCCATTAATGTCAGGTTGGGTCAAGACATCCTTCGCAGTAGCTGAAGGGACATAGGCGAGGACCTTTGCATGTAGAATGTAAATCCTGAAGGCTTTCAGTGACTTGATAAGAGCATAGGAATCTTTCTCAATAGGATCATATTTCAGCTCACCATTCCTTAATTTCTTGCTAAAGAAGGAAATGGGGTGGTCAAAGCCTTCATCATATGTCTGCAACAGAACTATTGCCACTATGTCATAGGAAGCAAAGGAGAAAATGTAGAAACCCTGGGTGTAGTGTGGACTAATTAGAGTGGGAGCTCCCATTATAGCCTTCTTGATGGCTTAAAAATAGTTTCTTGCTTGCTCTGTCCATTTTATTTTAGCTTCCTTCCTCAACATAGAGGTTATGTGTTTTACCAACTCAAAAAAATTTGGGATAAACCTCATGACAAAATTTATCTTACCCAAGAATTACTGAATGTCATTTTTTTGACCTAGGTATGGATAACTTCTGGATTGCTTCAACTCGAACAGGATCAATATTCACACCTTCTACTGAGACTATGTGACCTAGGAGTTTTCCCTCACTCAGAGAAAATTGAGACTTCTTTGGGTTCAAAGATATCCTAAACTGTCTACATTTCAAAAACACCTTCCTCAAGTGTTGGAAATGTTCTTCATGGTTTTTGGAGTAAACAGTGAGGTCATCAAGTTATATGAGAAAAAACTTGTCTTTCAATCCCACAAAATCTATGTCCATGGCTCTCTGAAAGGTGGCCCCAGCATTCATTATCCAAAATAGCATCTTGGCATACATGAAAGTACCCTAGGGAGTGGTAAATGAAGTTTTCTCTTGATCATCAGGGTGTACAGAAACTTGATTGTAGCCAGAGAAACCATCTAGGAATGACATGACACTAGCTCCTAAGACTCTTTGCAACAGATGCTCCATATTGGGCAAAAGGTAGTTGTCTTTCTTAGAACATTTTTTTAGGTTTCTGAAATCAAGGCATAACCAAATATCCCCATTTTTCTTCCTCACTATCACTAGGTTTGCAATCCATTTGGAATATCTCAGTGGGATTATGATTTTTGCATTAAGGAGCTTTTGGATTTCTTTCTCAATCACTGGAAGAAGGAGGGGATTGATAGGTCTTAGCTTTTTCTTTGAAAGGGATGGTGTGATTTTCTAGGGGAATCCTATGTTGGATGATAGCTATGTCATAGGTTTTCATATCACTATATTCCCAAGAAAATACATCGGCAAAATCTTTCATAAGACTACACAGTTTTGACTTCTGATCAACAGTTAACTTAGAGGACAAATTCACCAATTTTGGATGACTTTGGCTACCTAGGTTGTTCTCATGGACAACAAGGTCTTTATCCCTTTTGAAAGGTTTAAAGGGGACATCATTATGATAAAAAATCTCTTCTAGGGGCACCAAACCCCGAGGTATATAATTTCTAGGCAGCTGAACAATATTCTAGTTTCCTATTTTATCTCCTGATTTGAGCCTCTGGGATTCTTCCATATTTAGGTTTTCTTGATCAATATGCGTATCAGAAAATTCATCTATGACCTGGACGAATTTATTGAGTTCATCATCATTTTAAAATACTTTCCAAAATTTCACATTATTAGGGAGGGATGGCCTGTACTTGACTTGGATCTCATAGCTCAGCTTAGGAGGAAAAGGGGGAATGAACATACTTGCATATACAGAAAGGGAATCATCTAGACGGTTCATAGCCCTAGGTATATATGAGAGTTCAAAAAATATGAAGGATTCCCTAAGTTTCCATACCTCATCTTTGTATGCCTTCAACCTAACATTCTTTTCTTCAAAAGTATTGTTCACCTGCTGTATGATGAGATTTGCATATCCAAAGATCTTTAGGCACATGATTCCCATTTCCTTGGTATCCTTCACTCCCAATAGAAATGCCTCCTATTCTGATATGTTGTTAGTAGTCTTGAATTATAGCTTATAATACAAATGTATAGTCACCTTTGAACAAGAAATCAGGACTATACCTACACTTGCCGAGGCTTGAGTGCTGGCCCCATCAAAAAACATGCTCTAGACAGAAGTGGTTACTACCTCAGGTGGTTGATAGGCAGGCCTTGTAAGCTGAATGGATGTTGGCTTGGAATCATCTATCTGCAGGATGCATGCCCCAAATTCTGTGTCTACTACATAGATGGGATGATTTATAGAGTTCTTGGCATTACTGATGATGTAGGTGAACTAGTTCTCTTTGTAGATTCTCTTAGTATCCCCTCCAAACATTGGGATTGTAGCATATGTAAGATCCATATGAAGGGTACCACCTATGCTTTTACTCCATGAGAAATACAAAAGGAGGCCAAAATTAGGTGGGATGTCAGCCACTACTATGTCCATCACTATGCTTTTTGAAGGCAGCTGGGAGAGGTTTATGACAAGGTCTTTGATGGGGCCCAGGAATTTGAAATTCCTAGAGTCAAAAGAGAATAGATCATGGTAGGGTTTTGTAATGCTGAGGCCAAGCTCATCCATCACTTCTTTTCACATTAGGTTATGGGATGCTCCTGAGTCAAGCAAACAATTGTGAAGGATTTTATCATGGATGTTCAAAGATATGTATAAAGGTGGGAAAGACTCATCCAGCTCTTCCATCATAAGACCTAGGACCAATGTGGGCTTATCATCTTGCAAACTCACAAATTTATCATCTATGGGTGTCCTTGGCTAAAGAGATTTTAGTATGGATGACTTGAAGGCATCATTCTTCATCGACTCTATCAAGGGAAAAGGGATTTTTAACTTCTGAATTTCTGACTCAAGATTGAAAGAATAGGATAATTTGTCAGGAGTTATTACCTGTTGTGGTGTGGCTTTGAGCTGAATAGGATCATGGGATGATGGTTGTAATGGCATTTGCTTATGTTTTGGAGGAGCATCCATATTCTTTGCAGGAGAAGCAATCTTTTTAGCAGGAGGAGCAGGATTCTTTGTAGGGGAAGGACTCTTATTCACAGGAGCAACAATTATGGATCTCAAATTATAACCTTCTTGATCATCTTCCTGATACAAAGATTCTTCCATGATCTACTCATTCATGAGGGATTCCTCATAGTCTTCTTGTATCAGGAAAGAGAGATCTACTTCATCTTCCATATAGTTGATATTTTCTTTTGTCTCCCCTTCTTCCTAAGCAAACTCTTGTTCTTCTTCTAGCACAACATTCTGAAAAGGAGCTCTGATTATTTGATCCTCAGCTTGATCCCTATCCCTTTGAATGATTTGAGATGGTGGGTTGTTTCTTTTGTAAGGGAAAAAATTAGGGTTTCTGGGATCAAAATCATTTGGACCTTTACCTCTCGTAGGTATTTTCCCTCAGTATTTAAGTCTAGACATTTCAACTATCAGACTGTCCAACATTTTGGCCATTTTCTCCATTTTATTCTCTGATGAAGAAGCCCTAGAGGATCTGAGGGTTTCTTTTTTCTGTCCATTTTTCCCTTAACCTTCTGAGATGCAACAATATTGGACTCAAGCTCAAGAGCGGCATCTTGCATGAGTGACAGAGAAGCTGATCTTGTTTCTCTAAGAAGAAGACAGAACTCAGAATCAAATGCATTAGCATAAGTGATTTTGGATGAAGTGTAAATTGGCTTGATCTCAACAGGGATCTTGCTGAAGATCTTGTTAAATATTTTGGTGAAGTTGGAAACAGACTCACCATTCTCTCTCCTTAGATTGATAAATTCAATGATATAGTAAAGGTGGTCTCTTCTTTCTCCCTAATGCTTCAAAAATATGTCATCGAGGGCTTCAATTCCTGCTATTGATCCAGCAGGAAACTCTTTGAACCATTTCCTAGCCTGGCCATCTAGACTGTGTACAAAAACCCTAGTCCACACATCCTCTTGTTCAATGTTTATATTCTCAGCATAACTGTAGAATGCCTCTAAGTGTTCTTCATCTGTGAAACCTCCCTCTCCATTAAAATTAGGCATGTATTTGAGATAATCTCCAGTAGGCATAGTAGAGAGAGGGTTAGGCAAATTTAGAGGGGCATATCTGGCAACAAGGATCCTTTCCATTTTGGTCAGAGGGACAGCCATATTGGATGTGGGTATGGAAATGGTAGAAGGAGATACTACTAGTGTGGGTAGTAGCCGAGAGAGTATTCAGGGTGGATTTATCTGAATGGAGTCGCTAGGGATTGGACCTACACAAGAAGCAGCGCTTGAAGATTCCTTAACCCTAAAATTTTCTGATTCAATTATAAATTCCTGAGAATTATATGTTTCAGCAGAAGAAGATTGAAATGGAGGTATATTTGATATAACAGCATAAATAACTCTGGAAATACCTGATGTAGCTCCCCTTGCAGCACTAGAGGTTTGTCTTAGTGAAGCCCTTGCTGTTCTTAAAATCTCTTATGGATCTGAAACAGATGTTACTCATGGCCCTTGAGGGTTTGCTTTAGTACTTGGTCTTCTTGAAGCCACCTTATTTCAATGGAGTCGCCAGATAGATGATTACAACCAAAATAGTGTCTAGACTTTATCTATCACTAAAGTAGGATCTATGTTGTCCCCGAGGGAAGCTGAGCTTCAATCTACTTTCCCTGGAAACGACGCCAATTTGTTAGCTCTCTAGGAAACTCCTCTAGGTTGTAGCTTGAGGATGCCTCATAACTTCAATGTTTCTTCAATGGTTTACTAAATGGATCAAGTCAGATGACCTATAAGACCTCACTCACTCAAGACATGCATAAAACTCAATCAAATAGATAAGGCTTCCATCTATCAATGTTCAAAGGGTTGATAATAAGGTGAATAAATGGAGAACTCACTATGTTGGAAGATTCATATATAAAGCAATCACATATGAATGGCTAATCATAACAAGGAAAAATACTTACAATTCAACTCATCAACACATAGATAGGATGACATCTACCTAGTATTAGATAAAAAGAATAAACCTGAATGAGACATCCAAGCACAAGTACAGAATAGAAAAGAGATGGAACCTGAACATATAATGGAAAAAGAGCTTATATTAAATGATGAATAACATGAGAAGCTTGATAACAATAAGGGTCTAAAAGTCTCTGAAGTTGAACCCTTGCTTCAACATTAGTCATAGGCTTTATAGCCTTTACAAAATTATTTCAGATCCTGAAAAGTTGGATCGAATTTACTAAAAATAGATAACATGACTGTTTTTGCAAAAAATAGGTCAAAAACCCTAACTTAAGTGCTAATTTATCTAACTCTAATACTTGTTCACTCCTTGAACTCTTTAATAACTGCAGTGATCACTGAAGTAGAACTAGGCCCTGTTATCTGATAGATAAGTCACGGTTTATCAAAATGTAGGTAGGGTTTGTGACCCATTTCACTTCATTGGCACCTTCAAAACTGGAAAAGACCCAAGCCACTAGTGTCTTTAATTAATTTTCAACCTTAGAACTCATCCCTGAGGTGTTTGGATCAATCAAAATTGGTTGTGTGGAAGCATGTCTTCTTGCACTGTTCTTTGCTTTAGGTGGCTAAGAAATTTTTTTTTTGGGTTTGTAAGTTGTCGAAATGATCCGGATTTATGCGTGAATGAAATGAAAGAACATATACAGAATCATCATCACAAACATTTTGCAAATATATCAGAGATATAGTAAACAAATATTCTATTAAATTACAGAAATAGAATAGACTGTAATACAATTGCTAGAATGGTGGTAACTATCTCTGAGAAGAGATGTGGCTGCTGCGCTCATCCATGCCAAGCTGAATACAAAATGAGGCCAAAGGGGCATATTTATAATAATAATGAGGTGAGAACCCCAAAATTCCAAAATGTAACCCTAGAAGATGAACCGTCATAAAGTTTGCGGCCCCAAGGTGGTAAGTTGAACAATCAACTTCCCGGGGTCATAACTTTTGCAAACGATCTTCGATTTGGTCGTTCGATAGCTCGTTGGAAAGGTATGTCTAATATTTACAACTTTTGATCAAAAAAATTAATATTGATGTAAATTACTTGGCCCCAAATCTCCAAAAAACTTCGTTTAGTGCCTCAAAATGGCCCCGGAAGTTTAGGACCCGAAAAACTGTAGAAAAATAACTAGGAAACTGCCACAATGGAAAATTGTTTTGAGCCAGTGGAATAGGTGGGTGGCCATCGATATCCATTTGGATCAATCCTCCCTCCTTAGGAAGCAATGGTATCAATTGCGTCGAATCCCGTATCATATCTCGAACTGTGCATTGAGTTGATCTTCTGGTGCGACATTTGCTAAAGTGAAGAGGCTTCCTTTCTTTGACATCCCGAGAAGGTTGTAATTGTTGTATGGATGATTTTTTTCTAGGTGAGAACCTTGAATGCATGGCCTTGCATCATAGAGGTACTTGGATAGATGAGGAAATAATGGCTCTGTCTTCTTCTTGTGTCTGATGAGCAGTGACACCCTGTGCAGAGGTTGTGGAGGTCTCTATGATCTTATGTTCTCCTTTAGACGTAATTGTGAAGATAAATAATTTTCTGATGTGGGAGCTTATCTTCCTACCTTGCGATACTTTGTTAGGTGAAACGGTCTATGGTATTGGATAAAGTTTTCCTCCCAAAGTAACAATGACACTGCGAGGCCATGACTCATATACAGCATGACGCTTCCACATATATGGTTGTCCTAAAAGAACATCACAGACTTCAAGTGGGGCCACATCACACAATACCTCATCTTGGAAAGGATTTATGCCATATGGTAGGAGGAATTGTTGAGTAATGCGAATGCCTCGTCCTTGGCTTAGCTAACCATTGCTGTAAGGTTGCAGGTGTGGTGTTGTCGGAAGCCCCAATCTCTTGACGACTTCTCCTGAGATCAGGTTCTTTTGGTTGTTGTTGTCAACAAGAAAATGTAGAGGCATCTCCTTCACCCACATCTGCGAGTGGAATAGGCTCTCCTCTACCTCTGACTCTTCAGGATCCTCTAGTTGAATCTATGCAATAGCAACAGTGGCAGTGGGGTCTGCATCAATGATCTGCCTCCCATTGTATGCGGCTATGGCATTGGGATCAGAATCAGAATCAGGATCTGATTCTGAAGATTTGATCTCGGCTACTAATGACTGCTTTGAGTGACATTCATCAATGTTGTGCTAAGGGCTTTTATGAAATTCGCACCACTTACCAGTGTCCTTCTTTGTCTTTCCATCCCCCTTCTTTTCTTGTGGTGGGGACTGGTTGTCCTTTCCTTGTCCTATGTTTTGCGGGCCAGGGTTTCCCTTGCCTTGCTTCTTCAGCGGGTGCATAGGTCCAAAGTCTCACTTGTTCTTTTGTCAAAATTTCTCCTTGATTTTGACAGCATACTGGTAGGCGGATCCAAGTGAAGAGATTTCGAGGAAGTCCATCTCATTTCGGATGTATCGATGTAGACCACTATGATATTTCACTATCAGGTGTCGCTCGGAGTCCTCGATACTCAGCTTTGTACGTAAGGTATGAAATTTCTTGGTGTACTCCGACACCGTCTAGTCCCTTTCTTGATGCAGAATGGTCCATTTTGTGTACTGGTCATCATAGTTTCCCACAGGGTAATACTGTTCCCTGATGGCATCTATGAAAGAGGCCCAATGGGATCTATTTCAAACATTCCAGACTCGTTTGATAAGTTTTTCTCACAATAAGTACCCCACCAATTTTGGACATGGGGGACTGCCTTAAGGAGCACAAAAGTGATCTTTTCTCTGTCGTAAAAATTGTGGACAGAGAAATACCCTTCTAGGAAATTCAACCAATTATCCAGGGCATCTGCATCGATATTTCCTTCAAATAAAGGAATATCAAAGTTAACTTGTACCTTAAAGGGAGTTGCATCCCCAAACCGATTGCTTGTTGAAGATGCACTTGCCATTGGCGGCATTTGGCGAAGCATTTGGGCGAAACTATCCATCATCTCGTTCCTTTGTTGCTCGAGGGCTTCCTCGAGCAGCGAATTGATAGGATCTCCTACTCCGTCGTCTCTCTTTTCTTCCGCCATGGGAGGTCATTTGGGACGGCGAGAATGATCAAGTGAAACTAGTTCGAGACCAAACTCTCTATACTCGGACCTCGTCGGGGACATGCGCTGAGAAATAATCAAAGAGCAGATTGCTCTGATACCACTAATCCGGATTTATGCGTGAACGAAATGAAAGAAAATATACAGAATCATCATCACAAACATTTTTCAAAGATAACAGAGATATAGTAAACAAATATTCTATTAAATTGCGGAAATAGAACAGACCGTAATACAATTGCTAGAATGGTGGTAGCTATCTCTGAGAAGAGATGTGGCTGTTATGCTCATCCATGCCAAGATGAATACAAAATGAGGCCAAAGGGGCCTATTTATAATAAAAATGAGGTGAGAACCCCAAAAGTCCAAAACCTAACCCTAGAAGATGAACCGTCATAAAGTTTGCGGCCCCAAGGTGGTAAGTTGAATAGTCAACTTCCCAGGGTCGTAACATTTGCATACTATCTCCGATTTGGGCGTTCAATAGCTCGTTGGAAAGTTCTTTCCAAGATTTACAAATTTTGGTTGAAAAAACGCATTCCAATGGAAACCATTTGGCCCTGAATCTCTAAAAAACATCGTTTAGGGCCTCAAAACGGCCCCAGAAGTTTAGGACCCGAAAAACTGTAGAAAAATAACTAGGAAACCGCCACAATGGACAATTGTTTTGAGCCAGTGGAATAGGTGGGTGGCCACCGATATCCATCTGGATCACGAAAGATCTGCTTTTAATGGCTAATGAATAGCTTCTACGTTTTCCTAAGCCACCAAAAGCTTTGTTTCTGCAAATTTTTAATTAGTCTTTTAATCACCCTTTTACAGCTTTACTTATGTCCTTTTGGTACTTCTTCAACCTGCATAGGGTTTGGAAAAGTAGTAGCATCATGGAGTACCTCAAGATCTTGAAGGATTATTTTTGCCTCTACTAGGGTTTCCAGCATAAGGTGAGCTTGAGAGTTAGGGTTTGAATTTTTCTATTATAACCTTGACAGTCTGATCATCCTGTAGAGCCTGGAGTTGTCCTTCATTAATCTCAAATTTATTTTTTGCAGTAGGATATACATCCCTCTCATTTATAGAAGAGAATTATGCAATTTAGTATTTTTATTGGTTAATCTTGCATTATTTCTTTTGATCTCTCTCTCTAAGAACTCTAGTTCATATATTTTCCCTAATAGCTAGTTGATTCTCTGGGACCCAGGTTTTCTAGAAAAAGTCTCTGTCATTGGTTCATCTTGACCCTCCCTTGGTGTAGGTGAGGGAAACTCCTCATGTTCTTCTGCAACCTACTTTATCAAGTCAACTTCCTGCTCCTCTTCTTCTTCAAAGTCTGAGTAAGGTAGGTTGAGTATATTTTTACCTTGTGTCGGAGCCTCGTCCTCCTTTCCACTGAAATCCAAATTTCTCTTGGCTTTGTTGATATTAGAAGTTAGAGAGGCTTGATCCACTGCCACTGGAGAGATGGACCTCCTCTTCCTCTTACCACTTCTAGGAGTGGTGTACTTCTTTGAAGGAGACTTTCCTTTTTCTTCTGGTTGCAAGCCTATCTCAAAATCATTCCAAAATAAGAAGTATGTCCATGCTATGTTTCTTCTTTGTAGAAGTTCTTAGACAATGAGGCTTATCAGGTCATGATGGGATAGCCTGCCTGCAATTTTGGTGGGTTGGGCTTTGACTTGATGGGAAATCTTGGTTAGGATCTTGTGTAGGTAGAAAGGCAGTTTCACTAGGCTCCTACCAGTGAAATGGTTCATCAATTTAAAGTGGTATATCATCACCCTGATATACCTGCCTTGACAAGTTATATAAACCAGGATTGCTTTCAACAACTGCTGCCACTTCTCCTCAAGCCAGGTTGAAGGGTTGCTTTTCTTCCATACTACATTCTTGTGCTCACGATTCAAGTAAGACCTGAATTCCACATCCTTTGTGATGGTGTTTTTGAACCATCTCTCCCTAGTCCTTGGGAGTTATGCTACTTCTGCTATTAGGGCCTCGTCAACCTAGAACTCTTATCTTCCTATCAATGCCTTTGAGCCATCAAAAGAGAGAGCAAGGGATTCTGCCACTTGCTGGTCATATCCTTGAATTTTCTCACAAAACCTATAATAGCCCGCATCTTTGAAGAATTGGTATACCTATGGGTGTGACTCGAGATAGCTAATGTCCCCCAATTCCTGTTTGAGGGCAGGCCTTCCTCCTTTCTTTATTACTAGACTACTCTCCTTGTACCTGCAAAAATCAAAATTCAAACCATGTGGAAGGAGTTTACAGTGTTGGATTTAGGAAGGGCTTGGATCAGTGAGGATGCATGCAGAAAAATGTGGAATGGACTGAGGAGCGGGTTTTGATTTTGAGGGGCTGATCAATGATTGGTACTTGAGCAGGGGGATATTAAGTTCTAATGAGAACCGTGAGATGGCCAGTGCAGTGATCATTTTAACTGCGACTTAATGCTTTGTGGTGGTTCGGCTACAGTCATGGGACAGGTGGAGGGTAGCTAGGGTTTGGGTCTTTTATCCATAACTTTAGTTTCATAATGACCTCTTCTTTACCAACTCATTATTTTTTTGTAGTCCCAGTATTTTTGGTGGTTAAGTGCTTGATAGTGGCGCTCCTCATGCTAACGATGGTTGATTTTGACGTATGTACTAACCACTTTCTTATTTTGGTTCTTTCGGTGGTTAACGTAATCTTGGATCCAATTTTTAGCTGCCGAAATATGGGATTTTCAGTGGCTAATGAACTATTGACAAGTTCGACTAAGCCATCGAAAATATTTTCTTCAAAATTTTATTAAAAAACGGAGTTAATGAGCTTTCGGTGGTTAATGTATTCCTGGATCAAACTGTTAATCTGCCAAAAGCTGGGATTTTCGGTGGCTAATGAACTGTTGAGAAGTTCTCCTAGTCCACTGAAAGCTAAACTTTGATTTTTTATGGAAAAATAGAGCATAAGGCATTCCAACTTTGTTAAACATACCAACATATTTCATAATGTGCCTTGAAATCTTGATCACTATGAAAAAATAAATTTTTTGAGTTTGACCTAGTGAAGACTAATTTATTTAGGAGATAACAGACTCTAGTAGCACCCATAAATCCATTAATGTCAACCTTTCTAAAGTATTTAACCTATTTATTTGTCCAGTACCTAACATGAAGGTTATGGTAGCATATGGAAAGAAGATTGACAATGTGGGAAAATGTCACAAGGTTAAGTTACAAATGAAAGAGTATAAGTTAGAATCATATTTCTTTGTGGTACCACTTGGAGGAGTTGACATAGTATTTAGGAATACAATGGTTACAAACCTTTGGTACATACTCTGTAAATCACCAAGAAAATTTTATTGAAATCCATGTGTTTGGGAAAACAAACAAATTATACGATTTCCAACCACCTCCGACACAACTGGTTTCATCACATCAGATGGAAAAGTTGTGTTACAAAGATGCACCAACATACATACCTCAATGTCAATAAATGAAGATTCTAACAAGCAAAGGCGATATGGAAAAACAACCACAGATACAAGATTTGATTCGAAAACATCGTAATATGTTTTAAGAGTTACCTATGGAGCTCCCACCAAATGGAAAAAATGAATACTTAATCGAAATAGAACCAATGACAAAACCTGTTAGTAACAACTTATACAGATATCCACTTCAGAGACGTTGTGATCATTATCATCAATTAAGCTTTGAGGACAAAGCTTCCCTTAAGGGGAAGGCAATGTAAAAAAATTTCAAAATTAAATATTAAGGTAGGTTAATCAATGTAATTTAACTAAGAGGTGACTTGAAAAGTCACCTCTCTTCCCCACTTACAGTATAAATTACTAGGGCACTTATTTTCTAAATCACCTTCTACATTTATTAAATATACTTTTCTACATTGCATTCTTTTTGTTCATCTCCTTTTCTCTTCCAGTGTCATAGCTCACTTGGTTCTATTGACTCGTGAACAAATTATTGTTCAATATGTCCTTTTAGTTTTTACAAGCCCCCGTCTTGTTCTCCTATCATTGTTGCATCATTTATTGTCTTTCCTTTAGGCTACATTAGAACTTGGCCATCAACAAATGAAACTCTCATTCTCTTTGCATCTAGTGCGAATATGGAGAGAAGATTCTTCTTCAATCCTGTAACATATAGCACATCCTTCATCTTAAAATATTTTCCACAGTCTAGATTGAATGAATCTTCTCCACTTCCTTTTATGGTGTATTGATAACCATCCCCAACTTTCACCTCCTGAGGTGAATCATGCTCTGACATATTGATGAATGATTCTTTGTATCCCTTCATGTGTTTGGATGCCCCACTATCCACAATCCAATCATTTCTTCCATGTGAGGTAGTTACTGTAAGTTTTGAGATTAACACATACTCTTCATTTGAATCATACTTATCTCTTCTAAACCTTTTGTTTTTTGGCTCATCTTCTTCGGTGATATGAGCATGCTCTCTCTTATTATAGTTGGCACAATCTCTTGCAAAGTTTCACAACCTCTCCTTCTTATACATTTTCTTCAATTGCTTCAAGTTGTTCATTGATTTGAGCAACCCTTATGAAGTAGGAATGTATAGTCTCTAAGTTATGTATCTTCACATTTTTCAACTCATTCCTCATTGTCATCTTCGAGTTGATGTTATTTCCTTCGAACATCTTTGTTAAAGAATCAAATAATTCCTTCAGTGTCTTAAATGATGACACATGGTATATGAGGTGATCCTTAATAGAATCTGCAATGATTCTCTTATCTTTAAGAATGTTATTCTTATGCGTATCTTTAGCCTCATCTCCCTCTCGCTCTAGAACTTCTCCACTAGTGTACTAATCTAAATCATTCTCTTCAAGGACGAGGGAGATGTTGTACTTCCATGCTTGGAAGTTACCAACTCCTCCAATATTTTCCTCAATATGGCTATGATGAGTCATATTTTCAAATGAGAAACTCAAATGGAAAAGGAAAATATTTATATCTTACCAATTTGAGGTGTTCAACTTGGTTCCAG
The DNA here is from genome assembly GCA_001517045.1 of Pseudotsuga menziesii. Lineage (NCBI taxonomy): Eukaryota > Viridiplantae > Streptophyta > Pinopsida > Pinales > Pinaceae > Pseudotsuga > Pseudotsuga menziesii. The sequence continues at coordinate 295,447 of LPNX011017627.1, read as the reverse complement.
AGATGGCTATCCTAGGGTTTGTCACAGAAACCCTAATTTTCTAAACTAAGAGTTTCAGAATTTTGTTTGGACAGAATGATCTACCTCCTTGAGGCCAGTTGCTCAGGAAGGTCCTTTTCTGAAGAATGAGGTGGGAATCCTCCGAAACTTGATGCCTTAGTTTCTCTTGGTACGAGTGTGATTGGTAAAAAAAGAAAATTATTCAAATCTAATGTTGCTACCACCAAATATGTGCCCCTCTAGGGTGGTTATCCTATCCCTCTTTTCTTGATGGTTTGTGGAGAGAATACCTTGAACTAGCCAAGCCCTAGATTTCATTGATGCATAGTGCCTTCTTTTAGAGAGGCTCTCATACCATGTTAGTTTTACAATATAGTTAGCTTAATTAGGATGTTTATCTCAAAGAATACCAAGTACATCAATATACACAAGATAGAGTAGATACACAAGACACAAATATTTTCACCGTGGAAACCATAAAGGAGAAAACCCCACAAACTTCATCAGAATAGTTCTGTCACAAAGGCTATGCCGCCATATTATCAAACCAAACAAGACTAAGTCTTATGCAACTATATATCTCTCCTTCATGTATACCAAATTCTCTCTCCTCATGCGAACTTCACTGAGTGTGAGTGTGTGTAAATAAGGGAGGGTTCCTCCCTATTTATAACTTTCAACTGACTGACCTAATACATGACTAGGGCTGACCTCTTACCCTAACAGGGTCGACTTCTCCTATAGAGACTCTAAAAATACATTACATGATGTTACACTCAGTACTATTTCTTTGCATACAACGAAGGTTGTACCTCAAGGTCCATACACAATAATGGAATCTTAAAAGTAGAAAAACACATCTCCAATGGGGATACAACAACATACAATGATGATATACATTAGAATAAGGATTCCCAAGTTACAAATACATAAACATATATTTGGGTTTCCACTACACTAATGACTTTATGTTGATAAGAAAAACTGAACAACAAAGAATATATTAAAAAATAAATTCAAAACAAATGATATATTTGAAGACAATTATAACATAAAAGGAAAAATAATATTGTACTCATGTTAATGAATAATATCAAAGTGGAACACATCCCACTAGAGTGATTTTACTCTAGTGTTATATCCAATGTTACTTTTCTATTCTTGTTATCTCTTTGTGCAAATAATTCTATGTGATATTTATTTTTCCATCTAGATCGATGTTGGAATATCACATGACTCAAAACATTTTGTTGTGATGTTTGAATATCACAAGACTCTATGAAAACTAGATCTCAAATTCACAATGCTTTCTCCACTTGTGATTCAAATATTATGGGGAGGTGTTTTCTAATGGTTGGATCTAATACACAGTCTAAGAAGAAGCATAACATGACCCAATATGGAAAACATCAATGCAAGAAGTGTTCAATTATTTGCAAGACAATCAACCTTGGGAGTTGGTTCCTCTACCTTCCAAGATGAAACTATTGCAATGTAAGTGGGTTTACAAGACCAAAATGGTTGTTGATGGTTCTGATGTTAGGTATAAGGACATATTGGTTTTCAAAGACTTCTCTCAAGACCATGAAGTGGAATATATGGAGACATTTCATTGATGGAAAAGATGGACTCAATCAGGCTATTTTTGGCCATTTCTACATCTACGCGATGGGAGGTGCACCATATGGATGTGCAGAGTTATGTTCTTCATGGTGACCTTCATGAGGATATTTATATGCAGAATCCTGAAGGTTTAATTCATGATCCTTCACTTGTATGCAGGTTGAAGAAGTCTCGTTATGGCCTAAAGCAAGCTCTCAGTTCTTGGTATGCCAAGATGAACAACTTTCTCCTCTCACAATAATTTGAAAGATGAAAATATGATCCTAATTTCTATTTGTAGCATTTATATGACTCTATCCAGATTATAGTATTGTATGTTGATGATATTTTGATCATTGGAAGTTGCATTGACGATCACGTGATAAATAATCTATAAAGGAAAAATAGTACACATACCTGCTTAGTGAGCTCGAAGACATGCTCCTACATAGATCTGAGGGTAGTATCTCAAATATTCCTTTAGCTTTACTTTCAATTTTGGGAAATGTATTCTTTTCATTATTTCCTTTTGCACTTCCTTTGCAAATGCCTTCATGCTTTTCCTGGGATCATGGAAATATTGAGACTACTTTGCTTGCAATTGGTAGTGTTGAGTAATGCACATGTGAAAGCCTTTGGTGTCATAGTTCACTTGGTTTTATTGACTCATGAACCAATTATTGGTCAAGCTATGCCTTTAGTTTGTACAATACCCCATCTTGTTCTCCAATTAGTGTTGCATCATTTATTGTCTTTCCTTTAGGCTACATTATAACTTGGCCATCAACAAATGAAACTCTCATTCCCTTTGCATCTAGTGTAGAGATGGAGAGAATATTATTCTTCAATCTTGGAACATATAGCACATCCTTCATCTTTAAATATTTTCTGGAGTCTAGGTTGTATGAATCTTCTCCAATTCCTTTTATGGGGTATTGATAATCATCCCCAAGTTTCACCTTGCGAGGTGATTCATTCTACTACATATTGATGAATCATTCTTTGTATTACATCATGTGTTTGGATTTCCTACTATCCACAAGCCAATTATTGATTCCATGTGAGATAGTTATCGTAAGTGATTAGATTAGTACATACTCTTCATCTGAATAATCCTTCTCTCTTCTAAACCTTTTGTTTTTTGGTTCATCATATTTCGCGGTATGAGAATTATGTCTCTTCTTCATGTTGGGAGAAATCACTTGCAAATTTTCATAATATCTCTGTATTCTACATTCTCTTCTAAGTCTGGTGTCTGCATATTCTTTAGCGGGTTCCTCAATGTCATCTTCTAGTTGATGCTATTTCCTTTGAACATCTTTGTTAAAGCATAAAATACTTCCTTTGGTGTCTTGAAGGATGAAACATGGGGGATGATCCATAATAGAATATGCAATGATTATCTTGTCTTTAACTGATTTCTTCTTATGAATAGCTTTAGCATCATCTCGCTCTAGATCTGGAACTTCTCCACTAATGTACTAATATTATGTATTGATCAAAATCATTCTCTTCAAGGACTACAAAGATTTTGTATCTCCATGCTCGGAAGTTATCATCTCCTCCAAGCTTTTCCTCAAGCCAAGTATGGTGAGTCATATTTTCAAATGAGAACCTCAAATGGAAATAGAAAATATCCATATCTTTCTAATTTGAGGTTTTTGACCTGGTTCATGAGCTCGCTGACCTAGGGTTTGTGACAGAAATGTTAATTTTCCAAACTCAGTTTTGAAATTTTGTTTGGATAGAAAGATGTGCTTCCTTGAGGTCATTTACTCAACAAGGTCATTTTCTGATGACTAATGTGGGAAACCTCCAAAAATTGATGCCCTTTCTCTAGATACGAGTGTGAGGGTAAAAATTGAAACTTGTTCAAATCTTATTTTTCTTCCACCAAAATATGCGCCCCTCTAGGGTGAGTTATCCTAGCCCTCTTTTCTTTATGATTTGTGGAGATCATACCTTGAACTAGGAATCCCTAGTTTCTGCTACTACATAGTGCCTTCTTTCAGAGAGGATTTGATACCATGTTAGTTTTTCAAATCTAATTACCTTGATTAGGATCTTTATCTGAAAGAATAACAAGTACAACAAGTATAAAATCCCTCACTCCTCAAGTTTTGTGTTGTTAAAACATCCTCTAAACACTTGATTGTTCAATATTTAAGATAAATCTTTGTACAATTGATAATTAATGAAACTATATAAATAGACCAAACCTACCAATAATATTTATAAAAATAGAATATATGTGTGAGACATGTACACATTTACATAAGGATGACCATCTACAAGTTTGATGCTGGTGATTCAAGACAAAGCTACAAAGCTATTGATAGTACTCTATATATCATAGATAATAGTTTGTAAATTCCAAATGATATATATTTATGTAAAACACATAGATTAAAGATAAATTCAACTTAACCATATACAATAACCATTGAAATTTGAATTGATAATTCAAGATTAAGATAGATCTTGGTACAATTGATAATTAAGTCAATATATCACCAGATCAAACCTACAAATGATATCTATAAAAAAAAACATATTCATTCTAGACTACACATATACATAATGATGATAATATACCAATTTGATGAGGGAAACTGCAGCCAAATATATAAAGTTGTTGATTGTACTCTCTAGATCATAGCTAATACTTTGTAAATTCCAAATGATCAACATTAATCTAAAACGCATACATTTATGATAAATTCAACTTAACCATATAAAATAACCATATAAATCCACCTTACTTCCTCTTCTATCAATGGAGGGCAAAATAGCTCACTCTTGAATTTTTGTGTGAAAACAAATTCCTCTAAACTAGACAACTCAAGATTTAAGATAGATATTTGTACCATTGATACTTTAGGAAACTATATCAACAAACCAAACTTACTAATGATATTGAGTAAAAGAGCATATTCATGTCATACATACACATTTATATGGATGATCATCTACAAATTTGATGCTAGTGACTGCATCCAAAGTTGAGAACATATTGATAGTATAGATAACATTTAGTAAATTTCAAATGATTAATATTTATCTAAAACACATACATTAATGATAAATTCAATATAATCATATCCAATAACCATTAAAATTCACTTGCTACAAGATCTATGTGATTTCAATTTACTTACTACCGGATCTATCAAGTGAGATCTATCAAGTCAGGGATAAAATCCCTCACTCCAATTTTTTGCTACTAAAAATTCCTCTAAACACTTGATAAAGAACTCAAAAATTCAAGATTTAGGGTAGATCTATGTTCAATTGATAATTAACTCCATTATATCATCAAACCAAACCTAATAAATGGTGAAATAAATATTCTAGGAAACTCATTTATCCTTGCCAACTAATGTAAAAGGGTAACACTTCCATAGAGACGTTTCCAAGGTAAGGCATGGTTATTGCGGAAGTCATACATGCATAGTGGGAAAGAAAACTGAAGAGTTAGCGGTCCACTTATTCTAAAAAATATCACTGTGAGGCAATTGTTTCACGAGCTATCCAATGACAAAGAAATAGCTTAACAAGAAGAAAACTATTAAAACACAAAATTGCGAATTACAAAGAAAGCGATATTTAATTGATAATACTAAAAGAAATTAAATTATATATTCATGTGAGACATACCTCTACGAATTTGATGGCGATGAGTGGAAGTCATATATGCATTTCGGGCAGTGATAAAATCAATTAGTGCTACACTCATTATGAAAAATATGATTACATGGAAATTGTTTCGCAAGATGTCTGGGTTGACTTGCATGACATAAGTGTCCCATTCAGTCAAGTGGAGCTTGTTTCACCTACCTTTTAGTTAAATTGAATTTCTAAAGGTGTTGTCCTCATTATTTTTCCTATTTTTGGTTAAATGTAGTTAACTGGAGTGATTTAAGTTGCCTCCACCTACTTTTTGAGGCTCAGTTCAATTCATATCACCTAGCTGATGTCAAATAGGCACCCTCACCTACTTGTTGGCATGCAGTTGATTTATATTCAGTTAGACTCAATTATGTTGAAGTTAAGTGGTTAACTGATGTGACGAGTGATGTTTAACTGACAAGTAAGCCACTCTCATGCAATCATCTCGAATGAAATCTCTTAGATTCCAATTGCATGGATATTAATGCCATTGTATTGCATTGTAATCTATTCTTTTGATTAATGATTAAGGAAATATACAGTTGCAACTCTTATCCACTATTTTTCTTGCATTTCATTGAGAATATTGATTTGTGAAAATCTATAATGAGTTTTTTGTTGATTCTAGATTGTTGTCACTCCAATATTATATGGTATCAGAGCCATGATAGGAAAATGAAACTTTTCTATAGCTTTTTTTTTATGGATCTTTGATGAATATTGAGAAAACTTGCTAAAAAATATTCCAGCATTGCACCAAAAGTAGATATTTTTCCACATAAATCCTGGATAATCTAGCGTTTGATTGATGAAGCTTTCTTGATTAATTAATCCTGGCATGAAGCAACTCCAAAAGTGCAGTTTGTTTGACTTTGTTTTTTTTGTTTAGTGTGATTGCAGGTATCACACAAATATTCCATTGCAATCGCTACAACTGCAAAATGGACTCTTCCTCAAGCAATCTTCTCACTCCTTTCAACTATCGTCTATGGAAAGAGGATATTGAGATATCATTTCCCACCAAAGGACTCTACAGAGTCACCATGGGCATGGAAATAGAGCAAAATGCAGTAATAGTGAAGGAAAAATATTAGAACAAACTTTATGAAACATATGGATTTCTATGCCTCTCCATTTCATGGGATCTTCTTTTCCATCTCACTAGATTGAATAATCCCAAGGAAGTGTGGGAACAACTTGCTTATCTTTTTGGAAAATAATATGATTTGAGAGCCTACCAGTTGGAGAATGAACTGATCACTCTAAATCTGGGAAATTTTGAGAGAATAAATGAATTGTTTACCAAGTTTAAGCACCTTGTGCTCCAATTGAAGCAATGTGAACTTGAGAAGAAATATGACCAACTCATTCTTTCTATTCTTTTGAAGTTAGGACCATACTACTATGTTCTTTTGTCTACCTTCCATATGAGAAATCTTACAATTCCAAATTGGAAGATGCCTATCCTAAATGCATTAATTCAGTCTCTCACCAATGGGCATGATAAACTAGTTCAAATGGGATCCATGAGATCCTAAAAATATCAATATTTTTTTGTTGGAGGACCCAAATCTTTGAATGTAAAGGGAAAACAAAAGAAAGAGAAGACTAATTTTTATCCTCCCGAGCAAAAGGAGAAAAACTAGCAGTTAAATGAGCCCTTGGGCTTGAGAAAAAACAAGAAAAAGGGAAAAGAAAATACAAACTGATATTACTATGTAAGAGGCATTAATCCTGAAATATATTGCATGAAGAGAAAAATTTATCAAACGGCCCTTCTCCTAGAAAAAAATAACATTACACTTATAGAAGGAACAAGGAAGAAGGATGCTGGAGACCAGACTCACTAGCCTGAAAGAGGTTATGCACTAATGGCCAATGTTTCGAAAGATAGAGCTCTCCCCAATAACTTTGGAGCCTCGAATCATATGGTAGCATGTAAGGATTCTTTCACATCACTCGATTCTGATAGTTGCATCTCCATCCACATGGGAGATGACTCTCAAGTCTCATAAAAAAGAAAATGAACTTTTCATCTAGAACATGGAAGCTTTAAAAATGTTCTATATGTGCCCTATTTAGCTTCAAACTTGTTGTCTGTCTACCAAATGACACACACTAGGTTGCCTAAAATATTTGTATTCAGGCCCAATAATGTTGAGATATTTGACATAGCCTTGGGAAAACTCACTGTTGTAGGGAAAGAAAATCATACTGCTAAGACCTATGAGTTTTCTAACTTTGTGCCTGATTCAGAGCCTAGTGCCATCCCGAATCATGGAAATGAATTCATTTGGACTATTGCATGAAAGGTTTGGACACCTAAACTATAAATATTTTCACCTTATACAAAAGGATTCCATGGTGTAAGGCCTTCCGACAATCAAATCCTCAAAAGGGATCTACAAGGGATGCATAGTCGTCAAGCATCCCGAGCAGAAGTTTGATCGAGGAAAAACTAGCAGAGATAAATGTATTTTGGGGATGATCCATTCTTATATCAGTGGTATAACTCCTACTACCTCCATGAGTGTATCAAGGTATGTTATTACCTTCATAGATTACCTTTCAATATTTACATGGGTTTATTTTCTCAAAAAGAAATCAAAAGTCCTTGAAAACATCATAGATTTTAAATCTTCCATTGAGAATGATACTAGGAGAAAGATCAAAGATATCAAATATGATAATGGAGGTGAATACATTAAATCTTAGCTTCTACAAATTTTTTCCAAAAGTGGAATCAATATCTATCACATTTTTCCCTACACACCTCAGTAGAACGGTGTAGCGGAAAGGAAAAATGGAGCACTAGAAGAAATGAAAACATGTATGCTTGATTCTAAAGATTTGGATGCAAATATTTGGGATGAGGATATGAATTTTAATTCCTAAATTTATAAAAGGGTCCCACATTCATCCAAGAAAAGGAAAAACACCTTTCAAAGTATACACTAGTCACAAGCTGGATCTGTCCAATTTCAGGGTTTTTGGGTCCACTACTTCGGCTCAAATTCCACTAGATAAGAGAAAGTATTTGCAACCATAGATTGTTGATTTCATATTCATTAGGTATGTTGAGGAATCAAAGGGATACAAGATCTTCAATATTATAACTAAAATTATACTCATCGAGAGAAGTGTCTGCTTTGGATAACCTCTTCAAGATTTGAAATTAGTAGAGGAAGAAACTACTGAACCACTTCCTCTTTTTGCTGAAGATTCTGGATATGAAAATGAAAGTTTAAGATGCGATATTTCATATGTGATGTCTGATATCAGTGATAATGAAATATCAAGTTTTGAATTAGATCTCAATGACCCCCCTCATCTACCAAAATGGGCCAAAAAAGACTCTCTCTTCTATGAGGTCAGATGTTAGAAATCCTGGTGATCCAAGGAGAACTCGGGCATAATTTCAAAGAGCAAGAATTTCTTATTCTTGAAATGATCATTTTTTGTATAAGAAGTTATAAATTATGATTTTATCTAATCCTAAATCATATTATCACACTCATAATGATCCTCGATGGAAATATTCCAAGGATGAAGAGTTTAACTCTCTCTGAAAAAATGCAACCTAAGAGCTAGTTTCCCTTCCACCTGGGAGGAAACTTATTCAATGAAAATGGGTATATCACACGAAGGTTGATTCATATGGATGAACCTACAAATATGAAGCACAGACGATTTAAAATTTATTCTCCCAAGTCCAAGAAGTGGACTACACTCAGACCTTTGTATCGATGGTAAAAATGGACTATGTATGGCTAGTCTTAGCCATTTTCGCATCCAAACACTAGGAGGTGCACCATATGGATGTTAAAAGTGATTTCCTTCATGGATAACTGGAAGAATAAATCTACATGAATCATATTTATGGTTTCACATCAGATCCATCATTAGTTTGCAATCTACATAAATCCTTGAATGGCCTAAAATAGGCCCCAAGAGCTTGGTATGCCAAAATGGACTCTTTTCTATTATCACAAAACTTTGAAAGATGTAAGTTTGATACATATGTGTACTTGAAGAAATATGAAGGTAATTTTTATTATAGTTTTGTATTTTGATGATATATTTAATACAGTAAGCACCCTTGCTTCAATCAGCTTCATAAAAACTGCTTTACATGAAGCTTTTCAGATGAGTGATCTAGGCCTGCTGAGGAAGTTTCTCAGGCTATAAATAACTCAATATTTTGATGGAATCATGGTGTCCCAATCGAAATATGCTTTAGAACTGTTAATTAAGTTTGATATGGAAGATTGTAAGGTACAACCTTTCCCATTCCTCTTATGATTCAGTCTTGAAGACAGAAATTCTACTCCAATCGTGGATTCTACTCTCTACTGTCAGTTGATTGGAATCCTTATGTACTTCACACATTCAAGGAATGATACTTGTTATGCCATTAATGATGTATTAATTTACATTCACAAGCCTCATGAACTTAATTGGATGGAAACCAAGAGGATTCTACAATACATGCAGGGTACTAGAACCTTTGGCATTCACTAAGTTGTTGATTCTGAACTAGACCTTGTAGGATTCACATATTTTGATTGGGAAGGAGATAGCATAGATCAGAAGTCAACTTATAGCTATGTTTTCATTTTTGGTGGTGGGCCTATTTGTTGGTCAATAAAAAAGCAGTCCACCATTTCCCTTTCTTCAGCAGAGGCAGAGTACCGGAGAGTGGTCAATGCATGCATTCAAGTAGTTTGGTTGCAAGTTATTTTGGCAGAGTTCAACATCGGTAACACTTCATATACTACCATTTTTTTGTGACAATCAAAGTTCTATCAAGATATCGAATGATCCAGTTCGATCCAGTTCAAAGATAGATAACCAAACACATTAAGACCCACATGCACTACATCAAACAACTTATGCATGACAAAACAATTGTTCTGCAATATTGCCCCATAGATGACCAAATGGCAGACATTTTCGCCAAGAGATTCACTAAGAATAGGTTCTCTTACCTCCGTTCACTGTTGGCAGTGAGTTCCATCATGGTGAAGATAGATTAATTCTTTAGTTTTTCAGTTCGAGGGGGATTTTCTTTCCCACGGGGTGTTTCCTCTTTTCCTCCCTTAGATTTTTTTATCATTTTAGAGTTAATTTTATTGAAGTGGTGACCTATGGTTTTTGTTGTCGAGGCCCTATTTTTTTACTCCTCCACATGAGATTAGCTTAAGGGGGGGTGTTTGAGTCATTTTCCAACCACACATCATTATTTCTCTTATTTTTTCTTAATTTACCACTTATCCCAAGTTTTGAGTCTTATGACTGCATCATCATACAAGAGCTCCCCCTCCTTCAATCTAGGAGAAAATATGGGTTGATCTGCATGACATAAGCACCACATTCAGTTAACTGGAGGTTGTCACCTACCTTTCAGTTAAGATGAAGCTCGAAAGGCAACTTCCTCATTATTTTTCCTATTTTTGGTTAAATGGAGTGATTAAAGGAGCCTCCACCTACTTTTGGTGACTGAGTTCAGTTCATCACACCTAACTAAAGTCATATAAGAACCATCACCTACTTGTTGGCATGCAGTTGAGTTCTATTCAATTAGACTCACTCTAAACTACCTCTGAGACAATTAGAGTCAATCATGTTGAATCTAAGTGGTTAACTAATGTGTCTAGTGGTGTTTAAGTGAAAAGTAGGCCACTTTCATGTAATCAATTTGAATGACCTCTCTTGGATTTGAATTGCGCGGCTATTCATGCCATTGTATTTCATTGTAATATATTCTTATGATTAACGATTAAGGAAATATATGACTCCAACTCTTATGCACTATTGTTCTGGCATTTCATTGAGCAAATTGATCCATGACAATGTATAGTGAGTTTTGTGTTGATTCTATATTATTGTGACTCCAATTTTATATTAACTATATATTGAGGAGTCAATTGTCGGAAACGAAAAAGTACCACCCAAGTTCCCACTTATTACATAGAATAAGAAGATCACTCAATCAAATACGAGTAGATGTAGTAACTATAGTTTTGTTCGATGTCCGTTCACTTCATTGGTTTACCATGTATGGGAAATAGAGGCTTTTGCTAAGGAAGTAGTGTAGATTCTCTCCTTCCTTCCAATACAGGTTGTTCCTTCCTTTCTTCCTCTGGAACTTCCATGATCCAATAGGATGAAGAAAGGTAATGCAAATGAATTTTCTTAGTATCCACCAAGCACGTTTCCCTACCTTAACTCCCTTAGCTTTCCTTCAATGGATCTGCTACTGGTGTTGGATCACCAGAAAGAGAAAGGTTAAGGGTTGGTTCAATAATTCCAATGCATCTAATGGATTCTGGATTCATATCTGACCCTATGAACCTATATGTCACTCATGACTCAAAACCCCAATGCTCCCCATCCCCACTCCACCCCCTCTACAACTACCATCGAGCTCTGTCAAAACCCCGATCCTCCCCTGTTTTTTTTTATGGTGTCACTTCTCTGCTCCTTTTAATAATAAAACCGCCTGAATATTGCAATTTTTTTAACACATATAATAACCCCCTTGACCCTTAGTATGGACCGAATATAAAGTTTCGTTTTTCAATAATTAATAAACCCCCAATATGAACACACGTGATATGGTATTGGTCCATCAGGGAAGCCCCCATGGTTATCCTAGCCCTCCTTTCTTGCTAATTTGTGGAGAGAATACCTTGAACTAGGAAGCCCTAGTTTTTGGTGCTCCATAGTGCCTTCTTTTCACAGAGGCTTTGATACCATGTTAGTTTTTATAATTTAATTATATTGATTATGATCTTTATCTAAAAGAATAACAAGTACATCAAGATACAAAAAATAGAGTAGATACATAGGACACAAATATTTTCACCGGGGAAACCATAAAGGAGAAAACCCCGCAAACTTCCTCATAATAGTTATGTAACAAAGACTATATTGCAAGATGGTTTACTTCCTCACAATAGTTCTATAAAAAATACTATATAGTTCTGTAACAAATACTATATCGCAAGATGATTAAACCGAATAAGAAGTCTTATGTGGTTATCTATATCTCCTCCATGTCTATCTCTCTCTCTCTCTCCTCATGCGAAATTGAGTCAGTGTGAGTGTGTATAAATGAGAGAGGGAGCCTCCCTATTTATACCTTTCAAGTGACTAACCTAATACATGACTAGGGGTTGACCTCTTTCCCTAACAAGGTCAACTTCTCCTATAGATACTCCAAAAATACATTACAAGATGTTACAGAGGGGTCTATTGCCCTACTTACAATAGAGGTTGTACCTCAAGTTCCATACACAATAATGACAAACGAAAGGAGGAAAACACATCTCGATGGGGCTACAACAACAGACAATGATAATATACATCATAATATATTTCCAAGGTACAAATACATCAACACATATTTGGGTTTCCACTACACTAATGACATTACATTGATAACCAAAACTGAACAAGAAAGAAGATATTAAGAAAGAAATTGAAAACAAACGATACTTTTGAACAATGTTATATGCAATATTTCTTCTCTATTCTTTCTATATCTTTGTGCAAATAATTCTATGTGAGATTTATTTTTCCGTCTAGATTGATGTTGGAATGTCACATGACTCAAATCATTTTGTTGTGATGTGCATTCCAAAATCTCACAAGACTCTAGGAAGACTATATTTAACTTTCACAATGCTTTCTCCACTTGTGATTCAAATATTTTAGGGAGGTGTTTTCTAATGGTTGGATGTAATATACAATCATATGAAGAAGCATCACATGACGAAGATGGAAAACATCAATGCAATAAGTGTCCAATTCTTTACAATGAAACTTGGGAGTTGTTTCCTCTACCTTCCAAGAGGAAACTAGTGCAACGTAATTGGGTTTATAGGGCCAAAAAGGCTACTCATGGAGAGAATAGGTTGAACTAGGAAGCCCTAGAATAGCGCCTCAGAGGCTCTTATACCATGTTATTTTTTCAAATCTAATCATTTTGATCACTACCTTTATTTGAAAGAATAACAAGTAAAACAACTATAAAATCCCTCACTCCTCAAGTTTTGTGTTATTAAAACGTCCTCTAAACACTTGATAGTTCAAGATTTAAGATAAATCTTTGTACAATTGATAATTAAGGAAATTATATCAATAGACCAAACCTATCAATGATATCTATAAAAATTGAATATTTACTTACACATTTACATAAGGAAGACCATCTACATGTTTGATGCTCGTGATTGAAGCCACAACTACAAATCTATTGATAGTACTCTCTATATCATAGATAATACTTTGTAAATTCTAAATGATCTATATTTATCTAAAACACATAGATTAAAGATAAATTCAACTTAACCATATACAATAACAATTTAAAATTGAATTGACAATTTTCAAGATTAAGATAGATCTTGGTAGAATTGATAATTAAGGCAATTATATCAACAAATCAAACCTACAAATGATATCTATAAAAACAACATATTCATGCTAGACTACACATATACATAATAATGTTATTTACCAATTTAATGAAAATGACTACAGCCAAAGCTACAAAAGTGTTGATGATACTCTCTAGATCATAGATACTACTTTGTAAATTCCAAATAATCAACATTAATATAAGACACATGCATTTATATGATAAATTCAACTTAACCATATACAATAACCATGTAAATTCACCTTACTTCCTAGTCTATCAATGGAGGGACAAAATACCTCACTCCTCAAGTTTTGTACAAATACAAATTCCTTTAAACAGGAAATTATATCAACAAAGCAAACCTACTAATGATATCTAGTAAAAGAGGATATTCATATAAGACATACACATTTATAGGAATGGTCAACTACAAATTTGATGCTAGTGATTGCATCCAAAGTTGAGAAAATATTGATCATATAGATGATATTCAGTAAATTCCAAATGACTAATATTTATCTAAAACACAGACATTAATATTAAATTCAACTACAAATTTAATGCTACTGACTGCATCCAAAGTTGAGAAAATATTGATAACATACAAATTTGATGCTACAGACTGCATCCAAAGTTGAGAAAATATTGATAACATATTCAGTAAATTCCAAACGACTAATATTTATCTAAAACAAAGACATTAATAATAAATTCAAGTACAAATTTGATGCTACTGACTGCATCCAAAGTTGAGAAAATATTGATAACATAGATGATATTTAGTAAATTCCAAATGAATAATATTGATCTAAAACACATATATCAATGATAAATTCAGTATACTCATATCCAATAACCATTAAAATTCACTTACTACAAGATCTATGTGATTTAAATTCACTAACTACCAGAAGGGATAAAATCCCTCATTCCTCCAGTATTTTGCTGCTAAAAATTCCTCTAAACATTTTTTGCTGCTAAAAATTCCTCTAAACACTTGATAAAGCACTTAAAAATTCAAGATTTAGGATAGCTGTTTGTTCAATTGATAATTAAGTCCATTATATCATCAAACCAAACCTAATAAACGGCTAAATAAATTTTCTATGAAACTCATTTACGCCTGTCAACTGATGTATAAGGGTAACAGTGCCATAAAGACGTTCCAAGGTAAGGCATGGTTACTGCAGAAGTCATATCTGCATAGTGGGAAGGAAAACTGAAGATTTAGTGGTGCACTTATTATGAAAAATATCACTGCACGAGCTATACAATGACAGAGAAATAGCTTAACAAGAAGAAAACTATTCAAACACAAAATTGAGAATTACAAAGAAAGCGATATTTAAATGATAATCGTAAAAGAAACTAAATGATATATTCATGTCAGACATACCTCTACGAATTTGATGGTGGTGAGAGGAAGTCATATCTGCATTTGGGGCAGGAAACATTGTGATAAAACCAAATAGTGGTGCACTCCTTATGAAAAATATGAGTGCATGGCAATTGTTTGGCAAGCTGGCCAATGGGAATCGCTTCATAACAAATTTCACAAGTCAATCCATCTCCATCATCAGCGGCTGATCTTGTAGCGACGAGCTCCTCAGAAACAAGAACAGTTAAAGAAGAATCAACAGCTGAATGGGCAGCAGCTACTGGATTAGTCCGATGGCGACAGATATATTGTTCTCTCATGTCAAGATGAAGAGTAAGCTGTTCTTGGAAGATTTGTATAGAATCATCCCGGGGGGTATTCACGTCCTCCAGGAGGTGGAGCACCCGTTCAACAGATGAGAAGTTCCCAGTCCATAATATTTGCAGGCTCAAAATATTTCCGTCTGGGCGGCTCCAATCCTTTACCATTCGGCACCAAATAGTAATCATGTTTGCGTTCGTTGTGATCGTGAGGTCCCTCGACTGACCATTAGAACTCAGTACTGGAGGCCGCCATTCATAATGCAAGAATCCAATATACTCTCAACCTGCCACTGAATTAATGTGCGTCTGCGTCCTTGACTAATACATCTGTACCCTACCCCCGAGATCAAATGATGCTCAAAACATTCCCCGATCGCCTGTGAAACGTCGTCGTCAGATTCTGTGGACTGATCTGCAGCTATTTCTGGTTCTAATCTATGCAAAGAATAGCTCATCTCTCCACTTATCTGGGCAGATAATTGTCGCCACACCATGTCTGTATTTTTGTTCGCTGTTATACATCTACCCATCAGTTCAAATATTATCCATCCGCATCTTTCATCACGTCGTTCCTCCATTCCGGATATGGTATTTTATTTGCCTGTGAGAAACGACAAAAGTATCAAAGATTTTTCTATGAGAAATAATAATAAAAAATTATTTTCAGAAAATATGATGGTCAAGTATCGAAGATTTTCTATGAGAACTAAAAGTATAAAAACATTTCACACTTTCAACCATTGCATTTTGATAACTCGCGAAATATAAGAAGGGAACAGTCCTTATCTTTATTGCAGATTCTAATAGGCAAGAAGCAAAGTCAACAGTTGATTTTGTCCACTAATAATAACTTAATTCCACTAAAACAACACATGTTCATTGGACCTTGGCATTCCCTCTCAAAGAAATTCCAATGGATCATTTTATTTATAAGTAAATCCCAAACAATCTATGGGACAAATGGCTAGTAGTATTCCTCAAATAAATTCAGTGTGCAAAGATTTGAAAAGTTTATATCTAAAAGCTTTCGAAAATGCTTGAATTTGTAGACATATCCCCAAAATAATAATAATAAATGATACCAACCTTATGTGTTTAAGCTGAACTCTTTCAAAAACCAAGGGTATAAACAATTCACCATTTTTTTAAATGCATAATTAATAAGCAAATGCTCATTTTATTTCTCCGTTTTACTATACATATAATAATACCTTAGAAGTTTATCTTTAAAAAAAAACCATGTCATCACTTTACCTTTTAATATGAACTACATGAAAATCCTACTCTTCAAATAGGCCTTAACCTTCCTTATACTATACCAACAACACTATCAACACCATGGATGTGATTGAACATCAAGCATAGTATATGAGTCACCAATTCAATTCAAATGAAACCCCTTTTTTTGTTGTCAACTTTAACCAAATAACAAGTCTCCTCCCTAAGTATTATATGATATTTTTTCACTTCCAATTGCCAAAGTTGTACCTCCATTACCCAAATAATTACCTTGCAAGCCCAACGTTTTTTTTCACTTCAGCCCTTGCTACATAATATTTACCTCCATGTCAATCGCAAATTGGTTCAATTGTTGCGAACTGCTATCATCCCTAAAATCATTGGATATTTTGCATGAGAGAAATATCTCTCATGTAAAATCCATTATTGCATGAGCACTAATCCTAATCGTGGAACCACCTCCAAAATTCCAAGACAAAAGTGGACTTATTAATGGAAAATATTGTAAGATATCCTTCTAGTGAATCAACCCACCCTTGATACTTTATCACGTGATATCTTTCTACTATCTTTCTACTGAATCAACAAACAACAAATTTATTTTCCTAGAGATGGAATTTTTTACCGATTTCAAATTCCCTATCCATTATGAGACTCAAATCAATATTTGACATCATTATGTTAGAACATGATTGCACATATTTTCAATCATATCCATGAACAAAGGAGACAACGGATTCTTCTAAAAGCCACAATTCTACACAATCTATTAGCGTATTAGTTTACAAAATCCCTATTACCTACCATTACACGTGGTGTTGCTATGAACATGGTTGTAACCGAAGAGAAACTATTCATCATACTAAACACTTGAATTTGATTTATTCTTAGTTGGGAATATTATATGATATACTTTTTCATACTCCTCAACCATTAAATGATCTATCAATACGTACACCTTGAGACGACATGTTGATGGCATTTTTGGTTCTATTTCCACTACTTTATTGGGCTAGTTAAGAGAATATTAGTGCTTTATCCATTTCTAATACTCTCATTGCTACTATTCCCATTATCTAATTCGGATATAGTCTCTTCTAAGACTTCTAATGTGAATTCGATACAATCCATGCAACCTTGGTAATCTAGAGGAAAGAAGAAGAAGAATAAGCAACAAAAAAAATTGACTTAGAAAGAGGTTGCACAAACCCCAAATACCAATTATGGGGCAATAAAAAAGAAAGGAAGACCAAATATATGTGTAGTATTTGCGGTGATAACCATTTGACACATTTCTCTCTACCCTTAAAATAAGTCAATGACTTCATAACTAAAAAATAGTCTTCCCCGCATTCTTTTATTTTGACAAACCCTTTACCCCATCAACCTATGTTGCCAGGAAACGTGGGTACGGGTACGGGTACGGGTACGGCACTTTTTGAAACAGGGTACTTCGGTATGTCGAGGGTACTATATATATATATATTAATAATATATATATATATAATATATAATATATATTAAAAATAAAACTGAAACATGTCACAATCACATGACTCACATGATACATCATGATCTAATGATCCATAGTACCATACATGCACATTGTCATTTCATATTCACTTTCAGATTTCGTCATTGATTCATTGAACAATGAAAATTCACAATTCACATTGAAAATTTGAAACATTCAAACTTCAAACTTCAAACATAAATTAAAATAAGTTATAAATTATAATATATTAACCAAATATCAGCAGACTATAATTGAAGTTTGACAGTCTAGAGCAATGAAATGTCAACAGTTTGACAGTCTAGAGCAATGAAGTTTGACAGTCACATTCCTCCCTACGCTGTGGGTAAATGCCAAAAAAAAAACTGTACATATAATATGAAATTTTTAGTTAAAAAAAAGTTATTATAAAACCATTTGTGCAAATCAGTGTATGCAGCTTGATTGTCCACAGCCTGCACTGGTACATTTCAAACGGTGGGGGATTCTCCCGTTATAGGAATGGACATGTGCATATGTAGGAAAGTTAGTAATGCCCCCACATTACTAGAGTGATTTTAGAAGGTGAATGATCTAAATCAGTGAAATTTGTTGAATCTTTTGAGCTCAAATAGGATATTACTATTTTAATGACAGTTCTAGTCTCTAAGCGATTTCTCAACAAATCTAAAGACCATCATTATAAATCACAGCTAAACATTCAGAAGCTCATCATGCATTTTGATACAATATCCCTAGTTGCTACTGTAGCATGATGCATATAAATTACACTCTGTTACTTCATTACAAAAACCAAAATCATAGTGAAGATTGACCAATTATTAAAATTTATTCAGGTCTCCGTCACGAGGAACATTCAAAGTTCTGCGGAGCAAAGAACAATTTATGTATGTTGCAAAAATTAATACCGTTGTGTACCCATGCAACCAAATCCCTGAAAAGTTAAAACTGTATATTAAAAAATTTAAAGTTTAGCAAGCATATAATATGTGGAAAGTTCAGGTTTCTGACAGTTAAGGGGCACATTGACTCGGAAACTCCACGATTTAGGTTAAAATGAAACTCCACGATTTATGCCATGGCCCACGATTTAGGAAAATTTTATAAAATTTGTAAATTGCCGTACCCCAGGCGTACCCAAAATCGGGGTACGCCGTACCATTTCCTGAAAACGTACCCTAATTTTTTTTACGGAGTACCCGGTACGTCATTAATGTTCACGGTACGTGAGGGTACGTCTGGGTACGTACCATTGCCGTACCCAAGTACTCGGTACGTGTACCCGGTACCGGTACGTGTACCCGACCCCTCGGTACGCATACCCATGCAACACAGCCATCAACATAACGTAAACAAATCGTTGTTGGCAAATTCCCACTCCTCCAAAAGAGAAGGTATCTTCAAAAGTCCTTCTTTATCAGGACACTATAGATTTATCTACACAAACTTGTTAGCATGGAATTCTAGATGAAAATCCTGCTATAAAGGATTTTGCTTCTCCTTCCTAGCCTAGTGGCCCTCATTAAATACCAAAGTATGTCTCTACTTCTCCACCTATTTAACATGATCTTATTAACACCATATGTGCTTAAGATGATGGAATTATGGAATTCATTTATCTTGATGAAAATCGTTGGGAAAAAATGCACCAATATGCATCTCTAGTATCCCTAACTTGAAAATTAGAGACACTAACTCGAAAATCTAAATCCAAAATAGAAACATCGAAACTAGGTAAAATTTATAGCTTTGGGAGTGTTGCAGGTGCAACGTTTCCCAAATTTCTAAAATTTTGGACCCTCCTTGTTGATTTTGTTGAATACCGTTTGTTCCCACTCTGCTACACGTTTGGATTGTTCGAGGCCAGTTTTTCTTGCTTTTCAGGAATTTGTTTGGGTCTATAAATGCTTTGGACTGTAGAACTTAGCAGGTTTCATGTTGTTTTATCGTTGCTGAATTTTGGCCGAGGTTTAAAATGGGATCTTTAGTTGTCGCTTTTTCGGAAGTCAGTTAGAGATTGCGCCGATGATTAAAGCCTTTCACTGATCCCGCGTTTTATTGTTGAAAACAAATCTTGCTTTGCGATTGTTTCGGAAGGTGTTGTGACTCTGATCAGAGGTCGAGGGCTGATTGAGTTCAGCCATTGCGGCCACAGAATAGACTAACTATCCGTTGGACTGCTCTTCCTTTCGCCGATGTCCTGTTCTATTTTTCTCCAAAGTTGACTAGCCTACAGATTTTCTTAACCATATAACTTCCGCCGTTGCGGCTATTTAGTGCACTAACTATCCGATGTTGTAGTAGATCTGACCACAACGTTTTATCGCGCCGATTTTTTGTTTTGTGTTCTGGAACCCCTAGATTGTAGGTCACCCGCTGTTGCGGCTATGTAGCGCACTAACTGACTGATGTCAAGTGTTCCGATTCGCTGATAGGAATTTTTTTTATATGCTCATGTCATGATCATTTTCGTGCTGTTGTTATGAGCTTGTAACTGGTTTCATGAATGACCCATGTGCCTTCTTTTATCAGGTTGAAATTTTCACATGAAAACCCAGCTCTGGTTTTCTTTTCTTTCAGTACTAAATTTATTGGTATTATGGTTTATGTTTATTGAAGATAGTCGATATAAATGATGAGTTTTCGTTTGATCGCAGACACACATAGGAGATTTTCTCATATCCCTTTGAATATTATTGCGGTGAAGAAGATGCAGCTGGAGGACAAAGCATGCTAAAGCATAAGGCAACGGAGTTGTTGCTCGAGGAAAAGAAAATAATAAAGGTCTGAAGAGGGACCGAAGAATGGTAGAGCATAATCATTAAAGAGAAAAGGCCCAGGCTTGGGCATTTCATCAGTTACCTAGCTATTCCCGTTTTTATAAAAGTCTTTATTTGAAACATAACATTGAATTATGAGCATTCACAAAATGACAAAACTATGAGATTAAAACGGTTGGGGGGGCAACTGAAAGGTTTTGAGCTGGTTCTTGTATAAACATACGAAATTTATAGGAGGGGAGAGGGGAATTTTTCCCAGTGAGACTTGTGAAATACTTTTTGTAAGAGGAACTATTTCATTTTGCAATAATAAAATTACAATTTTGCCTGTTGGAGAAAGTGTTGTGTGGAATGTTCAAATGTGGTGAAATGAACAATGTTGAAGGGAAACTATTTCCTTTTCAGCTATGTTTCATTAACTTTGAGATCGTTCTAACTTTCTGAACCTATGTTCTTGTATGAATGTTCTCTGGTTTATTTTGTGATAATTTCCACTATGAGTAATGAATATTTTAATAGGCGACGAGCTATCTTGTTGTGCATATCTCTATTGATGTTTATGTGTTTTGATTATAAGAGAAACTATCTGTGATTTATCTTAACATATGAGCAGTAATACATTACTCATTAATTGATAATCTTGCTCCCTAGGGACAACTTAGTTAGTCTTGTTTTCAATTGTGTGTGATTTAGATGTGAGAGAGTCTAAGACGAGAGGTAAGAACCTACGCATCACATTGTGACCGCTCCTCATATTCTTTATCAATCTGCATGTTAGATAAGCACTTGCATATCATACTTAAAGTCAAAAATACAAAAAATATACATGGTGGACCGGGCCGCAACCGGTAAAACCCTTTATTTTTGTTACTTGACCTACGGTAGCCAAACTGCAAACTGGATGGATTCCTCATACCAAATAGTCACAGGCTAGTTGGGAACATTGACTGGGGAGAATCCCTTACTGTTGTTGCCTGCAAATTTCTAGGCCTCAACAGTTTCTGGCACTAGAAGGAGGGCCACCAGTGCATGGCTGGCCGAGGAAATCCATTTCATCGAAGTTACTCCACTAGTGATAGTTTTAAAAGTAGTTTATTTCCTTATCTGAATACTGAAGAAAATAGAGAATATTTGTTTTCTATGGACAACCAAGTAGTTAATGATCTGAGAAGACATACATGTGCCTATGTAAAGAGTATTGGAGGATTACCCACTATCCCTGATTTACCTCGAAGAGAATACAAGAAGAAATATCGTCTCATCTTGGAAGATTCAGTGTTGGTTGGATATTTGGAAGAGTTAGTAGAAATATACTTACATGAAGTTGTTCAGCCTTTAAATCAAGTAGGCCCAAACACACCTTACTGTTCTCATGTTCTCTCACCTCCTCACTCTTCACCAAGACTCATGGTAGGCATAAATGTAAATCAGCCACTTAATCCACCAAATCCACCACCTGCTTGGAAAACCAGATCACCCGTGAACTTAACACCTCCATTGCATGACTTACCTCAAACTTTTGAGAAGATGCTACCCAAGTTTGATCCAAATGAGAAGGTTTTAGTAGATGACCATTTGCAAAGATTCTATTTGGCAATAGAAGGATTAAGGGCTGGGGAACATGAGGATGTAATTTGTATACTTTTTCTGCATACCCTTAAAGGAGTAGCAACATCATGGTATTTTGGTTTTCTTGCAAACCCTATCCCAGAATGGGATACCTTTGAAAGGATTTTCAGAAGTAAATATGCAACCCAAAAAAATCATGCGGCTCTCATGAAAGGACTCTGTGCTTTAAAGAAAGAAAGAAAAGAGAAGGTGCATAGTTTTACCCAAAGATTTGCAGCTTATCTTAAGAATTTTTCTAAAACTGACAAACCCTCGGATAAAGTTTTGATTGAGTATTATACTTCATCTCTAGGGCCCGATTTGGCCATGTTTGCCAAAATGAAAGCCAAACCTACGCTAGCAGAGACTTATGAAGAAGCGGAGAGAGTAGAGGCTGAAAAGGAAAGCATTGAATATTATCCTGAGCAGTCTAGAGAAAAAAAATTTGGGAGGAAAGCTTTGTTATTTACTAAGCCTAAAGAGGAACATTCACATGATTTCGAAGGAATGACAAAGATGATGCAGAAGCTCTCTAACATAATAATAGACTTGGAAAAGGAAAAGGAAGCCCAGAACTTTTATAAGCCTTATTACAAGAAAAAGGAGGATAAAAATCAATCCCAACACTCTTTGCACAGTCCTGCATCGATGAACTTAACAGAGGTTGGGATGGATAACTTTGGCACTTTTCACCAACAACCCCATTCTGAAAAGAATTGTCCTCAATGGATAAATTCAATGACGTGGGTGATGAATCAGCTGTTGGATTCCAAATTAACTGAGGATAATGATGAAGAGGGAAAATATAACAATAAATTAACAGAAAAATAAGAGGATGATGTCATGGTTTTATGGGACTGTGTATCGTTGTTTGATACCGAAGAAGAAAAGGATCCGAGGCATGAGGATATCTTGGAAACGAATGTGATGACGAGAAGCCAAGGGTTGATTAAAGAAAACAGTCTTATGCTCCCAAAGATTAAGAGACTTCAAAAGAATGTAAAGAAATTTCAAAAAAACACCTCAACTAAAAAAATTATGGAATTTACCATTACTAGTCAAAATATGAAACAGATCAACATGCCTACCAAGCCCATTGAAGAGAAGATCAATAATGTTAAAATGAACCTCACAGAACATAACATGGATTACGACATCATGGAGGATATAAAAAAGGTGAAGGCAAATATCTCATTATTCGGTATGTTTAATGTGTCATAGCAGAAAGAAAAGTTATTGAAAGCACTTGAAATATCAGAGGAGAAGCTTCCCACTGACAATTAGCCCCAAGAAGAAGAAATTGGTGAAGCAAGTGTGGGAGGTAAGCCTAAATGCAAGACTCCACCTTTTCTCCTTACTTTTGAAATTTTCAACCATAACATTGACAACTACCTAGTAGAATCGGGGGAATTAGTAAATGTTATGCCGCTGTCGGCCTGCAATAAGATAAATGGACAACCTAAACCATCTTCCTGGAAGGTCATTCAGTTGGACAGAACGAATGTGAAGGTAATTGGGGAAATGGAGGATGTTCTCATTCGCTTATCTTCAAATGATAAGGTATGTCAATTCATTGATATTGTAGTAGCAGACATACCTGAGGCTTATGGACTTGTTTTGAGTAGAGATTGGTCGGCAAAGCTGAGTGGATATTTTGCTTCAGGCTAGTCACATCTGTGGATACCTTATAAAGGAAGCCAAAATAAAATTAAAGTTTTAAGAGAGCCCCACATGAAACACAATGTCACTCAGTTCGAAGGTAAAAATGAACCAGTGAATTTTGTTTTGGGAATTACTTCATTGAGCTAGAACTGGGAAACTATCAAGTGGAAGAAGCCAGCGATACATCAGATACTCAGCCTGATCTCCTTCGGTTTTCACAGGCTGATGAAATTGATTGTAAAATAGTAGACCTAGCTGTAGATGTAGATGTTGATTAATGTACAGTAGCGATAGGCGATTTTTGGATGCTTTTCCTTGATGGGTCTAAAACGTTGGAAAGGTCAGGAGCTGGATGTGTCCTGATTGATCCTAAGAAAAATAAACATTTTCTTTCATGTAGGTTAGAGTTTGAATGCACCATTAACACAGCCGAATATGAAGCATTAGTTCAGGGACTAAGAAAAGCAATTGAATTAAAGGTAGAAAATTTGAAAGTGTATGGGGATTCTAAAATAATTGTAAAATAGATTCGAAATCTAATACATTGCATTTCCCCTCATTTAAAAGCTTATCAAAATCAAGTATGGGATTTGCTTAAATGTTTTCATGCATTTAATATTGTATCGATTCCTAGACTTAAGAATGCAGCAGCTGACTTGTTGGCCACCTCAGCTGCGAGGATTGTGCCCTCTAATAACCGGTGTTCTAATGAATTGCTTTTCAAGCCTTCGGTTCCAAATATGATTACCAATTTATGAGTTTTTGATGATGATCAGCAGATTCTAGAATGCTTGACAAATGACGAGACCTTCAAAGGGGAAATCATTGATGATGAAGAACATCAAACCGAGCTAAAATTTGATAATTTTATTTCTAAAGGGTTCAGGACTTTAGAACAGATGTTTGATCTAAACGATAAATTCAGAAGGATAGTAAATTTGAAGACTCACAGCTCATCTCTATAGTTCGAGTTGATTAATTTAGGGACTGAAATTGAGCCTAAATATGTGAATTTGGGAAAGTGTTGCTCTCTAGGTGAACGAAATAAGTTCATCAGTATTTTCAAACAATACAAAGATGTTTTTGCTTGGACATATGAAGATCTGAAGACATATGACACCAATATTATTCAACATGTTATCCCCATCAGATCTGGGGTCAAGCCCTATGAACAGCCTTTAAGGAAAATGCATCCAAAATTGGAGCCTTTAATTTAGAATGAAGTAAAGAAGTTGTTGGATGCTAAAATTATCTTCAAAGTTAGATACTCAAAATGGGTTTCAAATTTGGTACCAATAAGAAAGAAATATGGAGAAATTAGACTATGTGTGGATTTCAGAAACCTAAATTGCGCTTCGGATAAAGACAATTATCCTGTCCCACCCATGGAACAGATATTGAAAATGGTTTCGGGTTTTGAGTTATTTTCTTTAGTAGATGGATTCTTTGGCTACAATCAAGTGTTAGTAGCTAAAGAAGACAGACTTAAAACAACATTTAGAACCAGATGGGGGACTTTTGCTTACAGAAGGATGCCCTTTGGAATCATAAACATTGGAGTTACTTTCCATAGGGCTATGGACATAGCCTTCCACAGTCTGATTGGCTACAGTGTGGTAGTATACCTTGATGACATCACAATATTCTCAAAGAAAAGGGAAGAACATGCGTTCCATCTAAAACCGATTTTCAAACGCTACCGAAAATATGGTCTCTCATTAAACCCCAAGAAGTGCATGTTTGCTGTCACCGAAGGTAAGTTACTAGGTCATGTGGTTTCTAAGAATGGGATCTACATAGACCTAGAGAGGATCAAATCTATTGAACAAATTCCCTTACCCCATAATAAAAAAAGGCAAGCAATCATTTATGGGGACAATAAATTTCGTGCAAAGGTTTGTGCTAGATTTCGCTCAAATTGTTAAACCTTTGCAACAAATGGTAAAGAAAAGTGTACAATTCAAGTGGACTGATGTAGAGAATAATTCATTTAGTAAAATAAAGACATCTGTTGCACACACACCCTCCCTCAAAAGTTCAGATTTTGAGAAAGATTTTATTTTGTACACTTTCGCATTTGATGATTCACTAGCAGCAGTGCTTACCAAAAAGGAAGATGGGGGAGATGAGTTCCCCATATCATTTATGAGCACTGGTCTGTAGGGAGCTGAACTGAATTACCCAGCCATGGATAAACAAGCTTATGCAGTCTTCAAAGTGGTAAAACAATTCAGACTGTATATACTTAAGAACCGGACAAAGGTGATAGTTCCACACCCAGCTGTGAGGTCTCTTTTCATACAAAAGGAATTAGGAGAAATAAAAGGAAACTAGGTAACAACTCTATAGGAGCATGACCTAGAATTCAAGCCAGGATCCATAGTTAAAGGGCAATGATTGTGCAAACTAATGACTGAAAGTAAAGACAATGAATAAAATAGTTGGGAATATGAAGCTAAGTTACATTTGATGGATGTATGTCCTCTTTTCACAGCTCTAAACTCCTGGGATCGAGACCTTCTGCATTACCTTCAGGAGGTATTGTTACCAAAACATTGGAATTCTAAGCAAAGAAGAGCACTGCGTCTTAAATCAGCCTCATATCAGATTGTTGAAGGAATATTATTCAGGAAGAATTATGATGGAGTTCTTCTTAGATGCTTAGAGAAAGAAGATGCGAGGAAGGTCATGATAGAGCTACATGATGGGCCTGCTGGAGGGCATTTTCCCAGAGATACAACAACCCATAAAATTCTCAGAGCCGGATACTATTGGCCCACACTGTTCAAGGATGCACATGCCCATGTCAGAAAGTGAGACATCTACCAAAGGTGTGGTGGAAGACAAGCTAAAGCAGCAGGATCATTAAAGCATGTGATGATAACAGAACTGTTTGAGCAATGGGGAATGAATATCATTGGAGAAATAAAGCCAAATTTGTCTTTGCAACACAAGTATATTCTCACAGCAATCGACTACTTCACTCAATGGTTCGAAGCCATTTCATTGNGATCATATTATGACCAGGTTTGGGGTTCCAATTTCTCTAGTTTTCGATAATGCTACTTATTTTTCCTCTATTAGATTAACTGCATTTGCTCATGAAAAAGGTATTAAGTTACATTATTCTACAAATTATTATCCACAAGGAAATGGTTTGGCTAAATCTACAAACAAGAATCTAATTAGAATATTAAAAAAGACTGTGATAGAAAACCAGAGAAGTTGGCATTTAGCATTACCAAATGCTCTTTGGGCTGATAGGGTCACCCCCAATACTTCTTTAGGTGTGTCCCTGTATACCCTTGTTTATGGAAAAGAGGCCATTCTACCCCCCAATATCATGCTACCCTCTTCCATAATAGCTCAGGAGTCAAGAGGATCAAATAATGAAGTCTTGGAGATAAGAATCCATAATCTTTTGAAGGTGGAGGAATCTATATCGAAGGCCAAAGAACGTTTTAAACAACAACAAGAGGTAGTGAAAAGGTGGTTTGAGAAGCACAAAGATGGACCAAAAGAATTTGAAGTGGGATATTTGGTACTTAAGTGGGATCACCCACATGATGAGAAAGGAAAGCACAAGAAGTTTTAGCAATTATGGGTAGGCCCTTTCCATATTGCAGCAAAACTTGGCCCCTCAACCTATAAACTGCAAGATTTATAGGGATGGGAGGAGAACTTACCAGTCAATGGTTTAGTTCTTAAACCTTATTTTTCCTGATTGTTTTTATTTTGTTTTGTACATAAATAAATTGATTCGTTTTCGCTTTGATTTGTTCTTTTCCGCCTTGGTTTAGTTTAGTTTTCTTTTGATTTCAATAAAAGAGGCAATGTTTATGCAAGGAAAGTATCAAAGCCCTGGATAAATTGATATTTTTTGGGTATTAGACTGTATCTTATTGCTTGAATCTGATGGAATTTTTTCTAGTAAGTAGTTTTCCTAAATGGCTATCAACACATTGAAGTCCGGTGCAATCCCTGAAAATAACTCAGAATCAAAAGGTCTGGAATACTATTTCGAGGCTCCATCCGTTTCACATCTAAAATGTCCTAGGGGGTGACAGTGAAAGACCCGCGAAAAGGAAGCAAGGTAATCAGTTTATTATATATAAATTATCCCATGCCAAAATTTAAAAGCCTAAAGGATAATAAGAGTCAAAAATCCTAAAAGAAGAGATACATATCAAAGCAAAGTATCGAAACATATGAATACAAATTTGCCAAACGTTCTTCTCCATCTGTGAGCTGAAAAGTAAATACATCTCTCACACAAAAGGACATTATGGATAGAAGAGCTTGAATAAAATTCAGAAAGAAAGGCATAAGGGGAACTCAAAAGAACAAAAGGTTCAAAAGGAACAAAAGCAAAAAATGGCATGGCAATGGGGAACAAATGAATATTTCTGTTACCATGCGTTACAATCCTGTGGTGTCTAAGTTGGAAGCTAACCAAAGATAGAGGTAAAATGAAATTCATCTACTTAGCCTCAAAATAGTTATCTTGACGTTGAGATTTTGGTTTCCATTTCCTAAATTTGGACTATCATCAATGATTAAAAGTACATATATTTTCCATTATAGGAATCCAGACTTCTAGAAGATTTCAACATGTCGGTTTTACTGCTAAATAGTTTGTTACTTAAGGAGGAGTTTATTCAGAGATGTGAGTTCACTAGTTAGCTGCCAATTGTTGCAGCTGCAATGTTTCCCAAATTTCTAAAATTTTGGACCCTCCTTGTTGATTTTGTTGAAGACCATTTGTTCCCACTCTGCTACACGTTTGGATTGTTTGAGGCCAGTTTTTCTTGCTTTTCGGGAATTAGTTTGGGTATGCGAATGCTTTGGACTGTATAACTTAGCAGGTTTCATGTTGTTTTATCATTGCCAAAGTTTGGCCGAGGTTTAAAATGGGATCTTTAGTTGTCTCTTTATTGGAAGTCAGTTAGAGATCGCGCCGATGATTAAAGCCTTTCGCTGATCCCGCATTTTATTTTTGAAAAAAGATATTGCTTTGCGATTGTTTTGGAAGGTGTTGTGACTTTGATCGGAGGTCAAGGGATGATTGAGTTCTGCCATTGCGGCCCCAAAATAGACTAACTGTCTGTCGGACTACTTTTTCTTTTGTCGATGTCCTGTTCTATTTTTCTCCGAAGTTGACTAGTCTGCGGATTTTCTTGATCGTATAACTTCTGTCGTTGCGTCTATGTAGCACATTAACTATCCAATGCTGTAGTAGATCTAACCCTGACATTTTATCGCGCTGATTTTTTGGTTTGTGTTCCAGAACCCCTAGACTGTAGGTCACCCGCCATTGCAGCTACGTAGCGCACTAACTGACCGATGTCAAGTGTTTTGATTCATCGATAGGGATTTTTTTTATATGCCTGTGTCATGATCGTTTTCCTGCCATTGTTATGAGCTTGTAACTGGTTTCGTGAATGACCGGTGTGCCTTGTTTTATTAGGTTGAAATTTTCACATGGAAACCCAGGTCCGGTTTTCTTTTATTTCAGTACTAAATTTATTGGTATTATGGTTTATGTTTATTGAATATAGTCGGGATAAATGATGAGTTTTCATTTGATCCCAGACAGACATAGGATATTTTCTCAGATCCCTTTGAATATTATTGCGTCGAAGAAGATGTAGCTGGAGGACAAAGCATGCTAAAGCATAAGGCAGTAGAGTTGTTGTACAAGGAAAAGAAAATAATAAAGGTCTGAAGAGGGACCAAACAATGGCAGAGAGCAATCATTAAAGAGCAAAGGCCCACGCTTGGGCAGTTCATCAGTTACCTAGCTATTCCCATTTTTATATAATTCTTTATTTGAAACATAACGTTGAATTATGAGCATTCGCAAAATGACAAAACTATGAGATTAAAATGGTTGGGGGCGCAACCCAAAGGTTTTGAGTTGGTTCTTGTATAAATATACGAAAGTTATAGGAGGGGAGAGGGGGCTTTTTCCCAGTGAGACTTGTGAAATACTTGTTGTAAGAGGAACTATTTCATTTTGCAATAATAAAATTACAATTTTTCCCGTTGGAGAAAGTGTTGTGGGGAATGTTCAAATGTGGTGAAATGAACAATGTTGAAGGGGAACTATTTCGTTTTTAGCTGTGTTTCATTAAATGTGATATTGTTCTAAATTTCTGAACCTATGTTCTTGTATGAATGTTCTCTGGTTTATTTTGTGATAATTTCCACTACGAGTAATGAATGTTTTAACAGATGAAGAGCTATCTTGTTGTCCATATCTCTATTCATGTTTATGTGTTTTGATTCTAAAAGCAGCTATCTATGATTTATCTTAACATATGAGCAGTAATACATTACTCATTAATTGATAATCTTGCTCCCTAGGGATAGCTTTGTTAGTCTTGTTTTTAGTTGTGTGTGATTTAGATGCGACAGAGTCTAAGACAAGAGGTAAGAACCTGCGCAGCACAGTGTGACCACTCCTCGTATTATTTATCAATCTGCATGTTAGATAGGAACTTGCATATCATTCTTAAAGTCAAAAATACAAAAAATATACAGGGTGGACCGGGCCGCAACCAGTAAAACCCTTTATTTTTGTTACTTGACCTATGGTAGCCGGACCGCAAACCGGATCGATTCCCCATACCAAACAGTCATGGGCTAGTTGGGAACGTTGACTGGGGATAATCCCTTGATATTGTTGCCTACGAATTTCCAGGCCTCAACAGGGAGGCTAAAAACTACTTGTTTCCAACTTGATCTAAATGTCTCCCAAGGGTCATTATTTTCATATTTGAATATATGGATAGGGTGTGCATCACTCCTACTAACATTTATGAGACCTAGAAAAATATTTTGAAATACCTTTCCTTACGAATTGGCACATTCTCTGAGTGAATCACAACTAGGTAGACCAATTTGGCTAAACCAAAGGACTAGAGTGAATTTCCCCAAGAATTATGTGAAAATGAATGGAATCTAGTGCACATCCAAAGAAAACTATTTTTTGTCAAGGTCATGGATATTTGATATCTAAAGGAAGAAGGGTTTGGATGCAATAGAAGCAGTAAGAAAAGTTTTGTTTCTTAAAAGGGAAAGATTTCTTGTTTCCAGGATAATTTGAATGGTTCGAGAAGGACACAATTTTATGATAAGATGTTGGGGATAGGAAATGTAATTTCCTACAAACCTGCAACAACTTATAGATATTTGTTTGGTGTCCCAGAAATCTTGTTATGGCATTAAACTCAACCTAGCAATATTTGGGACTACTCAGATAGGTGATTTTGAAGGAAATCTAGATCATAACATACCTTCATCAATTTCTATATTGATTCTGAGGATGAGATATGCACTATCACACCTACCTATAGAAGCTTACATAATCTCTTTTGGTGCTCTATATCTCACCATATGGTCATTTTAGTGAAGAATAGTCAATTTCCCTAAGTGAACCAACTAACCCATTTTCCAAATGTCCCAAGTGACCTATGGGGTACCTAATGTCTAAACCAAGACTTGATATGGACCCTACTCTATATCAAATACTTTTAGCTCACAAAATATTATTCGTACTTACAAAACCGAATATATGGCTCAAACAGTAAAAACTAGTAAAAAGTCCAATACACTAAGCATAGGTGAATTCAAACACATGGAGACAAAAGATAAATTGCACACAATGGACATATATGGTATTTTATTATCATTATGGGTATACATTTACATAGAAAGTCTATAATATATAGAAACCATGGCCCATGAAGCTCAAACCACACAACAAACTCTTCTATGAAATCACACCAACAACAACTACAAACAACACCCAAAACAACTGGAACTTCAATAAATTGCAACAACTACTACGATAGACTTGCTGAAACATTTAAAATAAGTGAACAAATAATATTTCCATCCTTCATATCTCAACTAAAATGGAAAAGAAACTTCAAATGGTTACAATAGTAGCATATGGGCCCATCTCACCAATGGTATGCAAGGGCACATCACCCAATCAATTTAGAAGCAACGAAACTTAATAATAATATCAACACATCAACAATATTTTTATAGTCTTGTGCTCCTTTAAAGCTTGAGGTGTCTCCAATACCATAGGGTTAGAGAAAAACCATAGACTTGACTAGTTTGCCCTCACTTACCCAAAACTAGGGACAAATACCATGGATCATCCCAAAACCATGCATTGAGTTATTAACAGCCCACAATTGTTCCACTACCTCCATAAGTGCACCCTATAACCTCCTTGACCATTTCACTTTTTTTTACAACTATGTTGACCCCTTCTTTCCCCTAAGTACACTCATTTTCCCTATTTTAAGGAAATGGCCAAATACATTGAATAAACATCCCATTCGGTCCAAAAAAATTCCTAGTAGCCTCTTTGAATTACTAAAATCATTCAATGCATGGGATAAGCCTCCTTAGCACCACCATGTCCTTGATCACACATTGGACTAACTCAACTAGTGTTTTGTGGACACACATTTTCCTTTGACTAAATATTACTTGCCAATCCAAACTGAATTTTCCAAATATCTTTTTGGGGGAAAATAATTATTTTTTTGGCCCATATTAATTCATACTAAACATTCATCATGGATTTTCCCTTTCACACTGGATTGGGATTGTTACTTCTTGGATTTTTCTCCATTAATAATTAATTCCAACCTTAGGATGGACAACTAGGGATATTTTTAATATTTTCAACCGCATGGAGAGTTAGCTTATTTTATGAATCAACTGAGGTTCACCATCTCTTTTATGCATTTCCCCAAGTGCAATATACATTAATGTGCAACTATTCCTAACTTTGGACCTTATTACTAATAAACCGAAATCACCACCTAGAAGAATAAACATTAACAAGTCTACATGACTTAGGAAATTGCGGTCCATGTACAAATTTGGTAACATTACAAGTCCTCCCCACCCACCCAAGTATTTCTTGTAGTCAAGTAATGACATCAACTCCACAGAAAACATCAATCCAACCAATGACTTCTCATTATCAAAATATGTTGCTAAACTATCTAGCATTGTAATTCTCAATTCCAAGATAATCTCAAACAATGTTGTTGTGCCACACTCATCATTTTCATTAATCCATATCATTATGAGCACCTTAAATGGTAACCCACCATCTTGGGAGTCCTTTATCCAAACTATAAGTGGTCGGACCAAATTGCCCAAATTTGATAAGCTATGGGAAGAATGCACTCAGGAAGAAACAAGAATCACAACATGCCAAAGACTTCATGGCACTCAACTTGAGGAGAATCAAGCGTTCATATCTTATGCCAAGAAAGGAAAGGGAAGGGGAAGGAAGTCATTCAATCACAAGCACCCAGATAAGAGATAAAGTCCTCCCCCAGATTAGAAGAAATAAGCGAAGAATGATTTATCTTAGATAGAGTGCTACAAGTGCAAGAAATACGATCATTATGCCAGTAGCTATCAAGGTTGAATCAAAAGGAAGAATGAAGCTTCAACTATTGATGTAGAAGAATACCCTCCTCACAAGGAGCCAAGGAATGATGATCATTCAAAGTTCTTCTTCTAAGAAATGATATGAAGATCCAAACTGTGATGATTGTCAAGCAAGCATATGAATATTGGTGGATTATGACAATGGGAGCCCACCCACTAAACTACAAAAGATAAGTATTTAATTTTACATTCTCTAGTAGATTAGATATGGTTGTTTTTTAATATATTTTACAGACTTACATTTTTAAATCCAGGTAGTAAAATAGTATTTCATGCTACACAACCCATCTAGGATGACGTCTCCTTTATAACATACTGGAGTAGTAGACACTCTTAATGGCATTCTATAATGGAGACCATAAGAATCCGAATATTATTACCTCTTACTTACACACAAATATTTTTCATTTAAAAGGAATTAATGAGGGTCTCGAAAATGAAAATTACCCATTAATGTCTCAACCACCAAGGGAAATATACCTCATACTAATTTTTTAGATCTTAAATTCCAAAACAATACCAACTTTAGTAAATGTAGTTAATGTAGTGTGTTAAAAGCACAAATGAAGTCAACAACTACACAAGAGTTGGAAGAAAATGCACATGGTATATTAAACAAGCATTACAAGACCATATGTGTAGAATGTGTTCCTACTATGCGCACATCATTATGCCAAATTGGTTTCAAAAGGAGTATTTGAAATTTACCCAAGATAAAATGGGTTGAACAAAGGCTTCAATTTCAAGGACTCCTCGTAAGTCAAAATCTATTGTAGGAAAAAACTGGGGCTTTCCATTTATAGGTATGTTAGCACATGGGAATAAGGTAGGAGGTATTTGTCATTTCCCGTGCCATTTGTACTTATGGAATTTCTATTTTTCAAATTACATCCCTTGAAAAGTGCTTAAAGGACCTTTGAAGACCCACACCTTGATATCTATGGTAGTCTTCTTTATGAAAATGGAAGTTCAATAAACTCACTTTTAAATGCATTACTTGGAACTTCTATGTACTCAAAATGTAAAGGGTTCAAGGATGATTTTCAATCTCATGGAAGATTAAAAATCAAGATGTTTATATTGAACCTCTTTCTCAATTTTTGTTGCTATAATTGAACAATGCAACAAGTGATAACAAGAATTAGTATATTTTCATGTTTCTATCACTTTTAACTACAGTAATGTTGTATATACTNTATATATATATATAGTTTCATAGATAGCCCCACTAATTTAGTTATGCCTCATGCTTTGAGGCATTGATCATCGACTTGGATGTCTTAATAGTTTTGTTAGGGCCTAAGGCATTGTCTAATTCCTAGAATATTTCCAAGGCCCTAAAACATTTAAATATTACTTAAATTCACACAATAGTACCAACATCTCGAATCATAGGCCAATGGTACCCTCTCAAAGACGTGTATTTGGTTAAGGCCACATTCTGATTCCTTTTCTACTATACCCATACAAAGTGACATTGATACTGGTAAGTAGTCATGTGTGGTTGCAGTTTATTTAGTTCTTAAGGAATGGTCTTCTTCTCTAAAATATTTCACACATCGTGTAACATATATGCATTGGTCAAAACAATCTAATAAATTGGCATCCATAGTCCTAGGCTAGTGATACCTTTACAAGGTCATGTGTGGCTCATCAACCAACCTTCTTCACCGTGGATAGGGCCAATTAGGTGTATTCCTCTAACCATGTCCATGGACCCAAAGCTCCAAGACTAATAAATGGTTCCATGGATATCCCCAAGAGGTCATGTGTATTGCTTTGAGGCATTGTTCATTGTTGTTGTTGGGTTCATGTTGTGTATGAGAAAATAAAAAGTGTCTTTCGCAAGATTAAGGTCATCTATGCACATCTATGAAAGAGTTGGGTAAACATAATAATGGTAAAATATTGGGGTAAAAATGTGAAAAGGGAATTGTGTATGTGATTAAAGTTAGTAGAGCATTTGTTTCCCACTTCCATTGGGGGCATGGTATTGAAGACTTAAATTGTCACCATTATTTTATTATTTATTTGTGATAATAAGTTCTAAATGATGACTAAGAGAATTGGTTAAGATTGTGTAGTCTAATCACCATGCAATGTGTTAGGATCTAGAGCAATTCTATTACGAAGGTGGCATTATCCATTTTATTTTAGAATTGTAACTTTGGTGTGAATACATTAGAACCGCATAAAGACTCTTCGTGCATGTGTGCATTGTTGAATGACAAATAAAAAATATGAAGTTTACATGTAAAAAATGACATAAAATAAAATAGAAACCATAGAAAAAAATATTCTTAGTGTACCTAAAGTCTCCTCATTCATATTTTAAAAGAATCTAAGTAAAAAATATAAAAAAAATCAATTTTATTATCTTTCCATTCATTAAATATTCCATCTTTCAAAATTTTCAAAATCTATTTTAAAAAGATTTCCATAAAATGCCATTAAAAGACTAAAAAACTAATTTGAACACTTGCTCTTCTTCACTCATCTGCAATGCCCAAAACTTCCAAAAATAATTTCCAATCATCCATTGTAATAAAGAATATGCTTAAGCATCTCCAATGTCTAAAACTTCCAAAAATAATTTCGAGTCATCCATGATAATAAAGAATATGGTTAAGCCTCTTGTATCCCTGCGATAAAGTAATGTTAAATATTTTAGCCTCTAAGCTCTTTAAAAGTTGCAGGTGCATTGTCAGGTGAAAACAGTGAATTGTTCATGTCCCTTTACCACCATGGGGAATGGAGGACTATCCACAGATGTTCAAGTTCACCACAGATGATTAGTGGAGCAATGTATTAACGTCACCAGTTGGATGTATATTTTTTCTTCACTGTTATGTTATTATTCAGAACTTC
The DNA here is from genome assembly GCA_001517045.1 of Pseudotsuga menziesii. Classification (NCBI taxonomy): domain Eukaryota; kingdom Viridiplantae; phylum Streptophyta; class Pinopsida; order Pinales; family Pinaceae; genus Pseudotsuga; species Pseudotsuga menziesii. The sequence continues at coordinate 258,885 of LPNX011017627.1, read as the reverse complement.
TTACCAGTTGATATCTAATGACGATTCCAAGGTCATAATCCCTTCGTGGTCTTTACCCACCAGGAGAGGGAATCTCGTTCCCTGTTTAATTAACTTTTTCCCAACCGCCTCACTTAAATGCTTTGATTTAGTTTTGTAAGTGATTAAATTCACAAGTAGAAACCCTCTCGATCAAATATATGCGGTTGGGCCATTGTTTTAAGCCTCCCATGGCCTTTCACTGAAGAACCCTTGATTATATGAAAGCATGCCACCACCAACGAACCCCTTCCTACACTGCTTATCATGGAAGTAATACATATATATATATATATATATTATGTATTAACAACAAACAACCAAGAACACAATTGAAAACAACCAATTGGTTGAAAACGAACGTGGGGTTTCAATGGGGTTTCTATGTAAGTTGCAGTGTCATAAATGCATTGAGAGATATAGAACTCGTGGTGACGCACAGTGTTACTACACAGAATACCGTACTAAAGAACATGCACCTACCGCGCGTTGCAGTAAATAAATGACTTAGTACAATGGACTAAGATTCTGAACTACAGAAAGGGCAGTACAGGGGACTAAAGCTAAGACTAAAGCAGTGGTAATGACAAAATGAAACTCAATTTTTCAAAACAAAAAAAAATCCATGAACAGGTGTTATTTCAGGTGAGTTGAAAATTTTGCAATATTATTCACATAATCGAAAAACTAATGGGAGCAGATAAGGACATCACCGAATCCCAAAAGAGAAAATATAACGACCAAACACAACTACAGATGTGAAGGAAATGTCAATTCACAAAAACGAAATGCCCTCAACTCAGTTTAATAGTTTTTCTAATTTGCCTTACACAGCAACAATGAGCAACAATGAGGACATCTTTGAAACCAAGAAAAACAAGAATAGTATATGAGGATTTCTTTGAAACCAGGAAAAACAAACTTCATTCAAGAAGAAAATGAAACTCAATATTTCAAAACGAATAAAAAAACCATCACCAAGTGTTATTTCAGGCGAGTTGAAAATTTTGCAATATTATTCACAAGAGAAACAAAAACAAAATATGAGTTCTTTGAAACCAGGAAAAACAAAATATTGTATCACGAATCCTGCGAAATGTAGAATGGAGGTTTGAGTTAAGAGAAGAAACTGTTGAGGGAATGAGGTTCAGGGATTAATCTATGATTATTAGGTATTTTCGTTTTCACTCAGAGGTCTCTGTGTTATCGAATTTCAGTTTCTGTAAGAATATTGTTTTGCTTTATCTTGGGTGTCCATGATCATCAGTGTCATGGCTGGCCTAAAAAGAGACCCAGTAACAGCATGGTTGTCCGTCAGAATATGGATGTTACAAACTCCATCCATATGGTCAGAATATGAATGTTACAAACTCCATTCAAGAAGAAAATATAGGCTATGATCATTTGGCATTATCATCCCTGATGTGTCATTGTCGTCCCTAACGGCTAATTGGTGCGCTCGAAGCCATTCGGCCTAATGACCAGATCGGACCCTGAGACCTGCCACCTCATCGTTGCCTGCAGATGCGGCCATGAAAGGGGAAGCCATGGCTATCAATTTAGATATCTATTAGTGGCCTCCTATAAGAAGCTCCTGCAACCACTAATCACCTCTACATTCAACGTTTGGTCACATCCCTCAGATGGTTTCAATCACGGATCTCGATCTAGAAGCCGCATCAACAGATCTGTCCTTAATGCCCTTCACTCATCTCGATCTCGAAGCCGCATCAACAGTCTGCCTTAATGATCCGCACCCATGCACACAAGATCTGCCTTGTGATCTGTCCTTAATGCCCTAGAACTCTAGGGATCGACATCATAAATATATTATATTTTTCGTCACAAGTTGAAAGGTTTTAGTGTTTCAAGCCCCTTTAAAATTTTAGGAGGACGCATATTTACAACTCTAAACCCTAAACCCTAAACTCAATAAGGGTTCAAATATGTTACAACTCGAGGAATCTAGTAACAGTAGCAGCCACATCTAAAGGACATTCACACAGTCGTATAGTAACAGTAGCAGCCACATCTGCATAAGATTCTACAGTGGGTGTGTTGTTGACAGCCAATTTAGGGATGAGGAATCTTAACCCTAACCTAATTTCTTAACACCTCCATAAAAATAAAATAATAATTAAAGTAAATACTGATAACATGACTAATGAAAAAGAACCAACTAACATCTGCAAAATTTTAGATAAATTATCACCATTTTAGATTTAACATATAATATATCATAACAAAATTTGATAGAGAAAAGGAGAATGTGTACCTGGTTGAATGATGATGTTCAGAGAAAGCCCCTAGTCTTAGAACCATCAACTGTTTAACCGCAAAATAAATCTCATTCTCTTCCAATTCTCCTCCTCCTTTTATAGTTTTTTTTGTTTTCTTTGGTATTTTATTTAATTATATATTTATTTATTATTTTATTATTATTAGTCATAGTTATCTTATTATTGTGGTAATAATTGTTCAATCAATATTAAATTTAAACTAATTAAATGTTTAGTTAATTAATTTATTATTTCTATATTAAATTTAGTTATTTTCTTTCTAGTTATAGTTAAATTAATAGTGTTTTTGGGTTGTTGTAACATGTGTGAAGGCAACTAATGGATTTTTTATTGAGATTATGTCCATTAATGACTTAGTTTGATAAATATAATAATGATAAAATATTGGAGTAAAAATGTGAAAAAGGGTTTTGTATGTAAAGTGAATTACTCAAATATTTGTTTCTCACATCCAGTGGGCATGCAATAAATAGAAGGTTTCAAGTGGTCATTTTTCATGGCATGTTAATTCCTAAAAGTTACGGGTGCACTAAAAGGTCAAGGAAGTGAAATGTTTATATCCTTTGTACACCATGAGTAAGGGAATATTACTTATACATTGTAACACCCCGGTTTTGACCCCGTCTGCATTAAAATGTATATGATGTCTATATTGTAATTAATCATGGTGAGGAGCTAAAGGAAAAAGGCCCGCCATGGATTATCATTTTATGTTTGAGCGATTAAAATCGATGTCGATGGTATTGTGTGCTATCGAGGCACAATATAATGTTGGACACCATATACATGTGCAAAATTAATTAAAAACCTACAACCAGCTATTTCAATGCAACAATAATGAGAAGGGGCATGATTTTCATACGGATAAGGGGGGGATTTTTAGCCTTTGAGGCATTGGGGAACAACCACATGTCAAAAGATGAACTCATCTAGCTTCCAACTACCTTTTTGTCTTACTCATCCTTCCCTTGTCTTATCCACCAACCAATTTAATTCCCGGGAGTTGGTTGGGCAGTTATTGTTTTGGGGAAACGTATGCATGGGCAGCATTAGTCCTTGTAGGCCGCTATCAGCTCTTGACCACACGCATCTCCTCACTGTGGGCACGGGGAACCCATTCCACACTCACGAAGGCGGTTGCTTTGTTTCCTCATGCAAGAAGACATTGGGGTCCAGTTCTTCTTTCCCTATTTTTGTCTCTCTGTGTGATTCCCTTCACGAGAGGGGTCGTCTTCTTCCTCTTACGCAGACGGAGAGGTTGTTGTTGTCTTGCCCACGAATTTGGGGGTGTTACTAAGTCGTTTTGGTCATGCTAGGGCCATAAACAACTCTCGAAAATTGATTGTCACAGTTTGAGCTATTTTTATCGAGTTTCCTTTCTCGATCTTGACCTCTTTGGTGTTTTCCCACTTCATTTCCAGAACCGAGATTGATGTGTGCATACTGTTGTTGGTGTTTGGACTGTTTTGGAGTGGAAATGGGGTCTGAGCTTGCTTGAAAAACCTAGTGTGTGTAGGAGCCTCACAGATAGAGATAGAGGGATGACTTTCTTCTCTGCACCCCCTGAATAGCACTGGAAGGGAAGGCATGGCTCGAGGGACTGCATAGCAGAGAAGGGGATTCTTCCTTGTTTTGGGTGTGTGTGGATGTCTTAGAAGTCAGGAGAGTTCTCATGCAGGTGTCCATAGCTCTTGGATTGAGCTCACTATCTTAGCAGTCAGCCTTTTCAGTTTTGGTATAGCTTGATAAACCCAACTATGTTGGCTTGGATGAGTAGCGTGATAAACCCAACTGTGTTGGATTGACTGAATTTCTGATAAACCTTAGCTATGTGTGAGCCTGCTAGTGTTCCCTTATTCCTTGTGGGAATCATGCCCAGCTTGGGGGTGGCAGTGTTGCTGAGAGATTGATGAGCGCACTGGCCTATGGTTGGGTGGAACGTTGCAGTGACATAGTTGGTTGTAGGAAGAGTTTCTTCATAAGATAAGTATCTCTGTGTTGATATCTACTCGTGTATTTATTTATTAATTATCATGAACATGTTGAATGTATTGGATGAATATGAATGCTTCTTCTATATAATTGCATGTTTATACTTCTGTGTATGTTTTATTTTCCATGCATTTTATTATGATGTTCATGGGGTTAGATTTCCTAGACAGTTAGTTGTTGGGTCATGTCCTCTCTGTCGGGCTGAGGGACGGGGACATGACAGATTGGTATCAGAGCTCAAGGTTGCAGCTTTGGGACTCTATGGGCCATGAAGAGAAGTTAATAGAGGTTGGAAATCCACCTCTGAGTTCAGTATGTTAGCAGTAGACAAAAAAAATTCTAAATCTTTTCTACGTATGAGTACTCTCTTTGGCGGCTGAGAAAGAAAAAGCTGAGTTGATGTAGCGGCTGGGGTGGCTGAAGGGGATCCGCAATGGTGGCTGGCTACTCGATTTCCTATCTGCGCGACAGACGATTATTGTTGCAGGGTCCGTGGTGGCGGCCACAAGAAGAAGGTCGAGCCGCTATAGCAGTTGAGTCTCCAGTAGGGAGTCGATACAGTGGCCACGTTGGCGAGATGGAGCTGGGAAGAGGTTCATTAAAGTCAATTCGACACATGTCAGTTGAGAAGAGCCGATGCACGACAAGTGGAAGGCAGGATTCAAGCTGCAATGGCAGCCAGGTTTCCCTAGAGAGGAGTCGCAGTGACGGTGGACAGGCGAAGAAAGAGTTACAGTGACGACAGAAAGAAAAAGAAGTCTGAGCCGCAACGACGGTAGAAAGAAGAAAAGAAATAAAAGTGTGGCTGCAAGGGCGGTAGAGAAGGGAAGACTGAGTCGCACTGACGACTGGTTGGCTAAAAGCGAGCCACTTCGGCGGATGTGTTGTTGGGTTTTCACCGACACAGCGAATGGTTATTCAGGAAAATCCTTCCGACATAGAGAAAGAAAAATGGGTCAAAATTTTCTCTAAGTGTCGAACAAGAGTGGCAGAAAGTCCAAAACTAAGCCGCAACGGTGGATGGAAGTTAGGAAGGGAGTTGTAATGATGGTTGGTTTTGCAAGAATCGAGACGTGGAAATGGCAGCTCAGAATATCGAAGGCTAGCCACTACGGCGGAAGGAAATTGGAGTTTGAGGCGATGAGCAGTGGGTGAGGAAGGAAAAAAGAGCCGACGAGTGGTGGCAGGCAAGAGAAGAAGTCAGGGCTGCAATGATAGCTAAGATGTCTAAAGAAGAGCCGTAACGACAGCTAAGATGTCTGAAGAATAGTTGCAACAGCAGCTAAGATGCTCTTTCTTACCGACGCAACGGACGAAAAGAAAAGGATAAGTTGTTGTAGTGACTGGGTAACCCAAAGGGAGCCAAAGTGGATCACGCTTGATGTGCGGCAGCTGGAAATGGAAAATCTTTTCGATGCGCTACAATGGCAGAAGAGAAAGGAAGAAGGATCCAATGGTAGTGAAAGAGAAAGGAGGAAGGAGTCGATGACAGTGGAAGAGAAAGGAAGATAGAGCCGCAACACGGTGAAAAGAAAAGGGAAACGGAGCCTCTACGGAGATAGAATAGAAAAGGAAGAAGGATCCGACAAAGCAATGGGTGAAAGTAAAAGATATTTCTGACATAGCGGAAGAAAACTAAATATGGAGCTGAAATAGGGTTTTGATAGGGCAAATCAGCAGGTTTTCATAGAGATCAGTAGGGGCTAGAAAGATGGGAAATGACAATCATTCTTTGGGAAAAGAAAATTTTATGTTTTGACAAGTTGTCAATATGATATTTTTCCATGTGTAGGTAAGTAACGTATGATTCATATGAATGTTATGCAGCTAACAATCATGTTATTAACACATTTTGCAGAATCATAGTCACCGTCAAAGGAAGTATTCGAGGTAGTGCAACTCAATAAAGTGAGTTTGGTTCAGCCAAGAGAACTGATGATAGATATGATACACATAATCCCTACGAGCATGTGTAAGATGCTATGGGGAAAATTTCTGAGTTGGAAATGATGATATAGAATCTAATGGAAGGATATTTCAAGAGGCGTCGCCAGATTCTGCAGCCACCATGAGAAGCTTGATTAAATCCCAAGAAGAGAAGCATCAGTTGAATGATTCTATGTTGCAAAGTTTGATAGACATCCACGGACAGATGATCATGGGGTGACATACAACAAAACCAGAAGGTAGTAAGAGTAGTACCAGAACAAGGAGAAGGTATTCTAGTAGATCTCCTGACTCGGAAGGATCCACTGAGGATTCCAGCTCTTAATCTCAAAGGGGAAAGAGAAAGAGACATTATAGGAATAACTCATGGGATGAGTTTAAGAAGGAAAGGATGCCTACCTTTAGTGGTGAGATAAATAACGGTCAAGAAGCAGAGGCTTGGCTTCTTGGGATGAGGAAATATTTCTAAGTCCAGGATTATTCTAGAAATATGAAAGCAAGAGTTGCCATCTTCAATCTGAATGGAAGAGCATCCATTTCGTGGGAGCACTACAGGCAAGTAAAGAGGATCAAGGAAAGGAGACTTAAGTGGAAACAATTCAAGAAGTACTTCAAGCAAAAGCACCTCTCTGATAGGTACTATGATAATGAGATCAAAGAGTTCCATGAGCTGAGATTGGGACAACAAACTTTGGAAGAGTACACAAATAATTTTTTAGAGCTGTTGAGGTATGTCAGGTACATCAGGGATGAGAAAGTGAAAATCCAGAATTTTGTGAGTGGATTGCCTCAGTCTTACAAAGACAAAATTGAGTTTTATGAATCTAGAATTCTTGAATAAGCAATAAGCAAGGTTAATTATTGCTATGAGCAAAACAAAGGTAAACCTAAATATCATAAGACATGGAAGGACAAAAAGAATGAGAAGTATGACCAAAGGAAGAAAGGCTTCAAACCTTCTAACTTTAGGAATCAACAGAAGCAACCATGACAAGCTGAGAAGAAACCAGTCAGAGTGATGGGGGAAAATCCAAAATACCCAAAGAAGAACAGAGAACCTCTTCGATGTTGTAAATGTAGAGGACCCCACATGGGTAGGAACTATCAACTTGAAAATGAGAATGCAAGGTTAGCTTACAACCTTCAAGAGGCAGAAATAGTGGGTCAAGTAGAAAGGGTCGTACCTAAGATATATGTAACACTGGAGGATCACCAGGTAGATCAATAGTCAACTATGGTTGAAATTGCAGGTAAGATTTTGAGAAATCTATTTCTATTTTGATTGACCCTAGTTCTACTCACAGTTACATTACTGTTAGAGTAGTGGAGACTTGTGCTTTTAAGAAAGTAAAGAATAGAAAACCTTGGTTAGTTCAACTAGCCACTGGAACTAAGAGAAAGGTTAGTGAAGTGGTGGAGAAATGTCCATTGGTTATGAATGGATTGGTCACTTGTGTAGATATGAATGTTCTACCACTTGGTTCCTATGATGTTCTCATTGGAATGGATTGGTTAGAAGCTCACAGGGTAAATCTTGATTGTTGTAAAAAGACTTTTGAATGCATGGATGAAGAAGGAAACCCAAGAGTTGTTAAAGGAATTCCAAAGGGGAGATCTATGAGGAATATTTCAGCAATGCAGTTGAAGAAGTTATGTACGAAAGGTTTCCAGTTGTATGCAGCTCATATCTTGGATGCAACAGAGAATGAAACTCCTAGGTTGGAGGACTTTCATGTGTTGGATAAATTCAGGGATGTGTTTCCTGATGAGATTCCAGGGCTTCCTCCAAAGAGAGACATTGATTTCATAATTGAACTTGTGCCAGGAGCAGCACTAGTGTCTAGGACACCCTACATGATGAGTACAGAAGAAATGCTAGAGTTAAAGATGCAACTGCAAGAGTTGTTGGAGAAGAAGTATATCAGGACGAGTGTGTCTCCTTGGGGAGCACCGGTTCTATTTGTGAAGAATAAATATGGTACACTCAGATTGTGTATTGATTACAGACCACTGAACAAGGTCACTGTGAAGAATAAATATACTTTGCCTAGGATTGATGACCTCTTTGATCAAATGAGGAGAGAAAAGGCATTTTTCAAATTTGACTTGAGGTCTAGCATAGGTCTGGTTATCACCAGGTGAGAATCAAGGATGAAGACATTCATAAGACAACCTTCATAACAAGGTATGGACGTTATGAGTTTGTAGTGATACCATTTGGTCTCATAAATGCACCAGCTACATTTATGTGCCTTATGAATAGTGTCTTTAGTAGGTATTTGGAAAAGTTTGTTCTTGTCTTCCTTGATGACATACTTATTTACTCTAAGAATGAGGAGGAGCATGAAGAGCATTTGAGGTTGACATTGCAATTGCTTAGGAAGCATAAGTTTTATGCAAAGTTGAGCAAGTGTGACTTCAATAGAGATAGGATTCATTATTTGGGTCACATTATCTTAGATGAGGGAATATTTGTAGACCATCAAAAGATTGAGGCCATTATGAATTGGCCCACTCCAAGAAATGAGACAGATTTAAGATCTTTTATGGGACTTGCAGGATACTATAGGAGATTCATTGAAGGATTCTCCAAGGTTGCACATGTCATCACTTCTTTGCAAAAGAAGGGGATAAATTTTAAATGGACATTGAAGTGTGAAGAAAGCTTCCATCAGTTGAAGAATATTCTCACAAGTGCACCAGTCTTGAAGATTGCAAACCCAAAAAAAAGACTTTGTGGTGTGTACTGATGCATGCGGACAAGGGATCGGAGGAGTCCTTATGCAAGACAACCATGTGATATATTATGACTCAAGAAAGTCAAAGGAGCATGAGAAGAACTATGCTACTCATGACCTAGAACTTGCAGCATAGTACATGCTCTTAAGATGTGGAGGAATTACTTAATGGGCGAAAAATTTGAGCTAAGGACAGACCATTGTGGCCTGAAGTACTTGCTTGATTAGCCAACGTTAAATGCTAGGAAAGATAGATGGCTGGAGTTTTTATGTGAGTTAGATTTTGAAATCAAGCACATAAAATGAAAAGAGAACAAGGTAGTTGATGCACTCAGCAAGAAGGTGCAAGAAATGCATGTGGCATCTCTTAGTATTTTCCAGTCAGATTTAAGGTAGTAGGTTGTTAATCATACGGTTGGGGATGAATGGTATGAGAGAGTAAAGGACAAGTTGCAACAAAAAAGTCTTGAGAAGAGGTATGAGGGATAAAAATTGGAAGAAAATGGAATTCTTACTTATAAGAACAAGTCTATATTCCAAATGTAGTAGATATGAGGAGAATGGTTATAGATGAGATCCACCAGGCTCTGTATTCTAGTCACTGAGGATATTAGAAGATGATTGCTATAGCCAGAAAGTAGTAATTTTGGCAAGGAATGAAAAAGGATACAGCTAGGTACATTTCAAGGTGCATGAAATGTCAGCAGGTAAAGTTTGAGCATAAACACCCAGCAGGTTTGTTGCAGCCTTTTCCAGTTCCTGAATGGAAATGGGAAGTTATTTCCATGGATTTTATTACAGGATTGTTGATGACTTGGAGACAGTATGATTCCATCATAGTTGTGGTGGATGATTTGACAAAGGAAGCACATTTATAGTAGTTAAGTCTATGCATAAGACTGATGACATTGCAAAGATCTTCATGAAGGAGATTTTCAAATTGCCTAGATTGCCTAAGGAAATAGTCTCTGACAGAGATGTCAAGTTCACTTCCAATTTTGGAAGGGGTTGTTTTCATATTTGGGTATGAAGTTGAAATTCAGCACTGCCTACCATCCTTAGATTGATGGGTAGACAGAGAGAGTGAATCAAGTGCTTGAATACATGCTTCACATGTATGTGATGGAAAAACCAACAAAGTGGGAAGACTATTTACACTTGGTAGAGTTTGCATATAACAATGGACAACAAGCATCCTTGGTGATGAGTCCATATGAAGCTTTGTATGGCAAGAGGTGTAGGACACCAGTGACTTGGGATAATCTAGTCAACAAAGTTGTGCTTGGGCCGGAATTTCGCAAGGAAATGGAGCAAGAGTTTGTAACGATTAGGAAGAATCTAAAAGTAGCCCAAGACATATAAGAAATCTATGTAGATAAGCATAGGCTCAACAGAGAGTTCAATGTTGGCGATCATGTTTACCTCAGAGTGAGGGAAAATAAGAGTTCCTTGAAGCTTGGAAGTTGTGCCAAGTAGTCACCTAGATATTGTGGATCATTTGAAGTGCTTGAAAGAATAGGGCTAGTTGCATATAGACTTGCATTGCCTGCTAGCACTATAGCTCATAATGTTTTTCACGTTTCGTTGCTTAAAAAATATGTACATGATTATAACCATGTGATAAATTCGGATGTGATTCAGGTGCAACCCAAGGGAGAGTTTGAAATAGAGCCAATGCACATCCTCGACAGGAAGGTCACAATGCTCCGGAACCGGTCCATAGGGAAGGTAAAGGTGCAATGGGAGCACTACAGACCTGAAGAGGCTATGTGGGAGCTGGAGGATTCCATGCGATTGGCACATCCATTTTTGTTCAATTTTGCGGAGTGCTTAGGTGATTCCAATGTAGCATTTTTGTTCAATTTTGTAAGCACTGAGGATAGTGATATGGAAGGGGGAGGGGATTGTAACACCCTAGTTTTGACCCTAGTTTCATTAAAATGTATATGATGTATATATTGTAATTAATCATGGTGAGGAGCTAAAGGAAAAAGGCCCACCATGGATTATCATTTTTATGTTTCGATGATTAAAATCAATGTCGATGGTATTGTGTGCTACACATGCACAATATAATGTTGGACACCATTCACATGTGCAAAATTAATGTAAAACCTACAACCAACTATTTCAATGCAATAATAATGAGAAAGGGCATGATTTTCCTAAGAATAAGGGGGGGATGTTTAGCCTCTGAGCCATTGGGGAACAACCACATGTCAAAACATGAAGCCATCTAGCTTCCAACCACGTTTTTTCATTACTCATCCTTCCCTTGTCTTATCCACCAACCAATTTAACTCCTAGGAGTTGGTTGGGCAGTTATTTCCTTGGGGAAACATATGCATGGGAAACGTTAGTCCTAGAAGGCAGTTGTCATCTCTTGACCACACTTATGCCCCAAGGAGGGGGGATCACATTCATCTCCTCACGATGGGTAGGGGGAACCCATTCCACACTCACACAAATGGTTGTTCTGCTTCCTCACATAGGAAGACATTGGGTTTTGGTTATTCTTTCTTGATTTTTGTCTGTGTGTGTAATTCCCTTCATAGACAGAGAGGTCATTTCTCTCTTCACCATGAATTTGGGGGTGTTACTGAGTCGTTTTCGCCACTCTAGGGCCATAAATGACTCTAGAAAACCAACTGTCATAGTCTAAGCTATTTTTACCTAGTTTCCTTTCTTGATACTCACCTCTATGGTGTTTTTACCCTTCATTTCCAGAACCGAGATTGCTGTGTGTATACCGTTGTTGGTCTTCAGACTGTTTTGGAGTGGAAATGGGGTTTGAGATTCCTTGACAAACATAGTGTGTGTAGGAGCCTCAAAGAAAGAGATAGAGGGATGAATTTCTTCCTTGCACCCCTTGAATACCATTGGAAGGGAAGGCATCTACCGAGGGACTGCATAGCAGAGAAGGGGATGCTTCCTTGTGTCGGGTGTGTGTGGATGTCTTAGAAGTCAGGCTAGTTCTGGTGCAGGTGTCCATAGCTATTGGATTTATCTCACTAGCTTAGCAGTTGGCCTTTGTAGCTCAAGTATAGCCTGATAAGCCCAACTGTGTTGGCTTGGATGAGTAGCCTGATAAACCCAACTGTGTTGGCTTGGCTGAATTTGTGATAAACCTTGGCCATGTGTGAGTCTGCTAGTGTCCCCTTATTCCTTGTGGGAATCATGCCCAGGTCGGGCGTGATATTGTTGCTGAGAAATTGATGAGTGCACTGGCCTATGGTTGGGTGGAATGTTGCAGCGACATAGCTGGTTCTGGGATGAGCTTCTTCATAAGATAAGTATCTCTGTGTTGATCTCTACTCGTGTAATTATTTATTAATTATTATGAATATGTTGAATGTATTGAATGAATGTGAATAATTCCGCTATATAATTGCATTTTTATACTTCTATGTATGTTTTATTTTCCATGCATTTTATTATGATGTTCATGGGGCTATATTTCCCAGATAGTTAACTGTGGGGTCGCATCCTCTCTGTTGGGCTGAGGGACAGGGACGTAATAGATTGGTATCAGAGCTCACGGTTGTAGCATTGGGCCTCTATGGTCCATGAATAGAAGTTAATAGAGGCTAGAGATCCACCTCTGAGTTCAACGGAACAGGAGCAAACAGAAAATTTCTAAATTTTTTCTAAGTATGGGTACTCTCTTTGGCGGCTAAGAAAGCCAAAGATGAGCTGTTGTAGCGGCTAGGGTGGCTGAAGGGGAGCCACAATGGCGGATGGATGCTCCCTTTCTTGCCAACGTGGTGGACGAGAATTACTATTGGGCCCATGTCGGCTGAGAAGAGCCGATGCGCGACAGGTGGAAGGCAGGATTCGAGACAAAATAGTGGTTAGGTTTCCCCACAGAGGAGCCGTAGTGGCAACGGCCATGCGAATAAAGAGCCGCAGTGGCAGGGAAAAGAAAATAAGTATGAGTCGTAGCGATAGCAAAAAGAAGAAAATAAAGAAAATTTTGGCCGCAGCGACGACGAAGAAGGGAATACCGAGCCGCAGTGGCAGCTGGTTGGCTAAAAGTGAGTTGCTTAGGCAGATGTGTTGTTGGGTTTTCACCGACACAACTGACAGTTCCACGGGAAAATCCTTCCAATAGAGAGAAAGAAAGATGGGTAAAAAATTTCTCTAAGTTTCAAACAGCGACGACAGAAAGTCCAAAACCGAGCCATAACATCGAATGGAATTTGGGAAGGGAGCTGCAATGACGACTAGTTTGGAGGGAATCGAGTCGGCGCAGTGGCAGCTGAGAAGATCGAAGGCTAGCCAGTACGGCGATTGGGGGTGGCATTTTTGCTGAGAGATTGATGAGCACACTTGCCTATGGTTGGGTGCAACGTTCCAGCGACATAGTTGGTTGCGAGACAAGCTTCTTCATAAGATAAGTATCTCTATGTTGATCTCTACTCATGTATTTATTTATTAATTATTATGAACATGTTGAATTCATTGGATGAATGTGATTTCTTCCGCTATATAATTGCATTTTTATACTTCTGTGTATGTTTTATTTTCCATGCATTTTATTATGATGTTCATGGGGCTAGATTTCTGGAACAGTTAGCTATTGGGTCGCATCCTCTCCATCAAGCTGAGGGGGGGCATGTTATAGAGGATTTCACCACTCTAGGTGAATCACACTTTGTATGGCCTTCCCCTGTCCCGCTGCAGACTCTTTAGACCCCATGGACCATATTTTATCCTTTGATGTTTCCTTGATCATCCCTAAAACTATATGAAAAATGATATATGCGGTTTTTTACCTGATAACCGCGTACATACGCGGGTTTGACCCATATAACCACGTACATCGAGATGTGTGCATAATCCAAATCCTTTTGGAGTTTTCCTTGACATGGATCCGACTCATTCGACTCCTAGCCTTCCATATGCCTTGAGATCGCTCAGATTTAACCCTTCATTATCCCTTGTGAAGCTATATAAGGAACCCCTTGGTACATTGAAGGCATGTAGAGAGATTGAAAGCAAAGAAACTATAGTCCATTGTTGCCAGAATTTATACTTAAGTCTGCATCCCTTTGTCCCTTTGGAGCACTTTTGTGTTCTTCCCAAGCTTGCCTTTTGTTAGTGAGCTTACTATCCTGAGATGGAGGATTGAGGTGGTGGAGTCCCAAGTGGGGGATTCAGTTTCTCCGGTTCGCGGACGTGCCGTCAGAGGTTGTATCTATCTTGTAATCTCTGATTTATATTAATAAGAACTATCTTTTCCTGTCCAATGATGTGTATTTGATTGAATATTGTATCCATTGGAATATGTCAAATTCTTTTACATTATTGATTATATATGCTAGGATAGATCTAACACCATGATATATAGTATGCTTGTATTGTTTACTTTTTGTTGACGAAGTATTATATCAATTCAAGCTGAAGATTGGAAAGCTCAACGGGGATCTACTTCAACCGTCTGGAATAAGGCACGAGGTCTGATCCTTTAGTGTTAGACATTTTATTTCTATTGCATATTGGGAAAGATTGATTTCTGGAGTCAAAGCTATCTGTTGTGGTACCCCAAGCCATAGGAATTTCTCTCCGTAACCGAATTGGCGACTCTGCTGGGGAGTTCCTAGTAGTTGTCCTTTAGGGGTGATTTTCTTGGCATTCAATGTATTTGAATTTCAATTTCTCTCTTGTTTCTGTGTCGGGTCTGGGGACATGTATGCCTGGTAGAGTCTGATTGGAGTGAAGTTTATCTCAGCCTGTCTGTTTGACTTGTTTTATGCACCTTTTCTTCCTGTACGCAGGTTTTTGATTTACAGTCGCATATACATGCGGTTTCCTCTGTGATTTCTGCGTATACACGCGGGTTTACTGCGAACAGTCACGTATACCATGGATTTTTCCCTTTTTGTGGAAGTTAATTGGTTGCTGGGTGAATGATGTTAGTTGTTGAGTCTCCTTTGGCACTGCCTGAGTCTGTTTTGACCTCTGTTTTTGACTGAAAACATTTTTTTTAGCCTAAATTTTTTTTTAGGAAAGTTCTTGTCATGGCATTTTTTATTTTTTGTTTGAGATTAGTGCATTAGAGTTCTTTTACCTTAGTGCTTTGCTTGGATGTTGTCTATGTATGCTTGCAGAGTCTGGGGGTGGTAGAATCATTCTTTTGCTTTTTGCATCTCTTATATTTTCAAAAAAGCCAAAAACATTTGCTTACCATAATGCATTGCATTTTGCACTTTGCATTGTGCTTGCACTAGATCTAGATTTTCCTTGGAGTACTAGTTAGGACTTCATATAGGAAAAATTTGCATTCATCATTTCAAGAAGAATTGTGCGTTTCACGTAGTAGCATACCCTGTTGTTTACATGGACACAATGCATTTGCATTGATTGTTATGGTGTGCATTTTACTTCATGTTGCGTCATAACACCACTAGTTGCACGACCATATCCTATTTTTGAGTAATAAAGCCAACTAAAATCAATGCTAATTAAAATGAATTACACTCTTTTCTTTTCTAGGGTGCATCAACAAGCTTATGTTTTAGGATCTTGGAATAGTTCATTATAAGTTAATTCTCCAAGATCACTAAACAACAACATCTAGGTGTTTATCCAGGGAGTGTGTGAAATCCTTGGTATAACCATCCTTCTCAGGATCCTCCTCTCAAACGGGAGTTAAGCACAAGGCAGTGTGAGCGGTTATTGATTGGGATGACCCCTAGTCATAACTGAGTAGCATCGGAGATATTTCCAGGATTATATTCATATCTGGGGGCTCTTTCAAGAGTTTCGGGCTTTGCTACCCTGCCCATATGGTCAATCCCACCTGCGACTATCCGCCTGAGCTTTGATTATATTGAGGTGACCTTAGTGACCTTACCTAGGATATCGAGGGGGTACTTGTAGAGGTTATTTTGCAGGTGTCCCGACCAGGTTGGGGTTGGACAACACAGTCGCTTTACGCGTTGAAGCTGAGGGCCACAATAATTGGTTACGTACCTCCACTTGTTGTGTATGGGAGTCTCAGGCCTCTCCTAGGCGAGACGTACCTGCTTCATTCGGGAGCTCACTTATCCAGCCCTTGTTTTCTTGCATTTGGCTTTAGATTTTATTAGTGACTGCTCTGTGCACACTAGTTGGCATAGGGTTTACGTAAATAGAGAGTATTTGCTATTTTTGTTTTGAGTCATTGTGGATTCGAGTGTGGTTCTGCGTTGTTCTCGTCAGTTAGCAAGACTTCCGCATTCCACTTCTCCTCCTCCTTTGGGAGAGAGACCTAGACAGTCTAGGAAGACTATGTCACACACTGATTCACACACCATGGAGGATCATTCAGAGACTATTCCTTAGCCACCTCCTCCCATTCGTGTTGACGATGGGGAATTTACTCCTACAAACGATCCTTCACCTGACCTAGCTGAGTTCGGTCCTATGATTTCCCAGATAGTATATTTGCACGATAGACCTACTCACCCTAGGGCTGATTCCCCGTTGACACATTACCGGTATGGAATGCCGGAAGATGCCGAGACTCATTTTGAACCTGCCAGCACTAGCTATGGTAGTTATGCTACGACTGGTTTTCCTATGCACGATTTGACATTTCATGTCGAATCCGACTTTGATCCTAGCACTATACCTGGGGGAAATCCCATTCCTTACCTTGCGGAGAGGTTACCTTCCGTCCGAGTGGTGGAAGC
Source organism: Pseudotsuga menziesii (assembly GCA_001517045.1). Classification (NCBI taxonomy): domain Eukaryota; kingdom Viridiplantae; phylum Streptophyta; class Pinopsida; order Pinales; family Pinaceae; genus Pseudotsuga; species Pseudotsuga menziesii. Next base: position 242,214 of record LPNX011017627.1, on the reverse strand, counting down.
TACATCTCATCCCCCTCCTAGGTTTAGGGTTAGTGATCCGATTAGGATACCAGGTCCGAGACGGGTGACGATAGGCGGTAGTACATATCTTATTACTCAGATTCCTTCATCCTCGGTTCCAAGTTCTTCAAATGTACATCCTCCACCTTATCCATGTGGTCCTTCGAGCCGATATATGGCTACGAGTCAGGTCCATACTGCGGTTACTAGGCTGATTGTGTCTCAAGTTCATACACCAACCGCTGCTTCGGGAGGCTATATTCACGCTTATAGTGGTCAGCTTGTTACGTCCGGGGCATATATACCTACTTCTGGTATGTATGTTCCCCCTTCCGGAGCTTATATTCCTACCTACGGAGTGTCCCATGGGACATCGCATGCGATGACCTATGGACCTTATTACAGGACGCAGTATGGACAGGTTTCTTCACCTTACGGAGGCGGGTATCAACAACCTACTTACTCTCCTAATTATGGCTTCATAGCTCCTACTAGTCAAGGTCCACCTTACTATGGTACTTCCATGTCACCCTATACGGGTCAGATAGGAGGAGGACACTATGGCCAAGGCCATGGTGGTTCTCAAACCTATGTGAACTAGGGAGTGGTCCATCAACCTCATCATCCTAGGCTCCCTTTCCTCGTGACACTTAACCTTCCTGACTTATCGAGACTTACGAACGATCCCGTGGCTCATGACCCGGCTTGGCCGGCTGTCCCTACCAAGCTTCCTTCGGACATACCTAAGTTCGAAGGCAAACTGGGAGAGGATCCGAGCGAACACGTTACCACATTTCACCTTTGGTGCTCTTCAAATTCCTTACATTAGGACTTAGTCCGCTTGCGACTATTTCAACGCACCCTCACGGGGCCTGCTGTGAAATGGTATATAGAGTTACCAAAGGGAGCTTTTACCTTGTTCAATGATCTTGCGATGACTTTTCTTAATCAATTCCAGCTACCAGTGTGCTATGACATTGGTACTGAACTCTTGTCGACATTTCGGCAAGATAAAGCCACCCATATTTTTGATCATATTCAGGAGTGGCATAGACAGAAGAGATTAATTAAAGCTTTTATACCGCCGAAGTTCCTTCTCGAGTGGTTCCTCAAGTATTTATTGCCATATATCGTGAAGGATGTTTCTACATCCGGAGTGCAGAATGAGGAATAAGCAATCTTTAGGGCGCAGGAACTGGACTTGATTTATGCTCAGTCTAGTTTGTTGTATGAGATTATTCCCAATGCTCCTCATTCTAGTTTCGATCCCAAGGTCAAACCTGGACCACATGCCGATGGCATTGTGGGTTGTGCAAGTGCGAAACTTGCAGATTCGGTTGCAAAACAAGTTAGTCAATTGTCGCTCAACCAGTCTGCTTCAGGACAAGCTATGGCTTCCTCTCAACCCACCCAAATGGTGAATGTACTTTCTGTGCAATCATCAGACTAGAAGGGTAACCAGCAACCCAGACGGAATAGAAAAAAGGGTAAGAATAATAATTGAAAGGGTGGGAATAGGAATGAGAATGCTACCAATAATGACAAGAATGGTCAGAGTGCTGGTGGGGACAAGAAATCAAAATGTAAGGTTAAGTTCCCTTGCAAGCTATGTAAGGATGATCACCTCACTTACTTGTGCCCTCGAATTGATGAAGCTTCAAGACTCTTAGCACAAGGCCCAGCTGTGCTAACGAACCCTTTACCGCATAACCAGAATATGAACTCGAAGTCCCAGGAGCAATCTAGTGAGAATGATCCACCAAAGACTAGTGCTCGTGGGTGCATTAACATGGTCTGTGCTGCCAAGGTTGTGACTTGTGCGAAAGATTATGGATCATCACAACCCAACCCAGGCAAAGAACCTGATCCACCAGGAACCCCTTTGTGCATTGAGAAACCTGCGGATAAACCTAAGGCTGCACCTCGCATTCCTAAGGGGGTACTTAAGCGCTCAGGGCATAATTCAAATGCTCGAGCCGCCCAGAATTATTCAGTTGTCGAGGATTTGGGCCATACTCCTTGTGCGATGTCTACATTGGAAGTGCTTCAAAGTTGTCCTTCGCAAAGGAAGGCTTTGCTTTCTGCTCTTGGTGTGAATGGTGATGATTCTTCCTCGGTGATCAAATTTGAAACCGCAGGTCATCAGCCTCGCTTGCCCTACTATGTGTCGGTTTTGGTACACGTAGAATGTCTTAAAATGACCGTCAAGCGCACTGTGATTGACGAGGGCTCTGCTGCATCTGTGATGTCTTTGTCCTATTGGAAGGGTCTTGGTTCTCCTGAGTTGTCGAAATCAGTGACTATGTTAACTGCTTTTGATGGGAGATTTTTTAGGCCACACGACATCATTCTGTCCCTTAAATTCCATTTGGGGGGAAAGACCGTTGCGATAGAGGTTGAGGTGGTTGATGCGCCCCTCGACTAAAATCTCTTCCTTGTTCCGCATTGTATGTTTTCCACATAACGGGAAGATTGTAACGATTGATCAAATGACATTCAAGAATTCCCCTGTTACTGCATCTTCAATAGCTTCGGTCCTGGTCGTTGAACACTCTCAGTTGGCAACTGGGAGTGTGGGTGTAGGCATGTATCCATCCCTCATGGGAAGCTTTAGTTGTCCTGCGCTGGTCCTCATGATAGGATCTTGTTCCGATAAGGCTTCGAATTCTACGAACTCAGTGTATTTTTGCACAACTCATATGGAAGATCCTTGGATTCTTCCTACACTGAGTATTTCGAGTGAGCCTGTTGAGACCAATGTGCCGCTTCCTGCAACCATGATATCTTATCAAGCCAATCTTAAGAATGTTGCAGAGCCTTGTTCTTCCTCTTCGCATACGGAAGAGGAAGACCCCTATGTATCACCGGCATGGGCAGTACAGTCTTCTCATGCCCACGACTGCCTGGATACGGTTTTCCCTTCAGATGAAGCAATCATTGAGGCTATGTCGGGCGTTGAGCCTCCATGGGAGGAACTTCATCATAGATCATATTTCCTTCCACCGCTTGACCGTTTGGAGCATGAGGATTATAGGGAGATTATTAGTCAGAGAGTTGGTAGTCCCATGATTCCATTAAGCTCTCCTGGTCAGATGGCTGATGGGAACATGGTGAACATATCTTCCATGATTTCTATCAACATCTCTCGAAATCCTAGCACCATTGAGAATGTCTATATTGTGGCGGAATGTTCCCATGCTGAGATTCTCGAATATACTGAGCTATTCAAGGAATTTCATGATATTTTTGCTTGGTCTTATGATGAGATGCCAGGTATTGACCCTCAGATTGTCGAACATGAGATTAAGACTTACCCCAATGCTAAACCTGCTCAACAACGTTTACGCACCATGAATCCTAGGAAAGTGCCCGCCATTAAGGCAGAGATAGAGAAGCTGTTGAAAGACAGTTTCATCTATCCCGTTCACTTGATAGAGTGAGTTTCAAACCCCATTCCGGTGGATAAGAAGCAGGGAGCGATCCAAATATGCACTGATTTCTGTGATTTAAATCGTGCATGTCCTAAGGATAACTTCCCCACACCATTTATAGATCATATTTTGGATGAGTGTGCGGGTAGCGAGGTGTTCTCCTTTATGGACGGCTTTTCCGGGTATAATCAGATCTAGATTAAACCTGAGGACCAACACAAGACTTCATTTATTTGTCCTTGGGGAACGTTTGCATATCGGAAGATGCCTTTCGGCCTTAAAAATTCCAGAGCTACATTTCAGCGGGCGATGACCTTGATTTTCCATGATCTCAAGTCTATTATTGAAGTATTTTTGGATGACCTCGTTGCTCATTCTCGTATGAGAATGTGTCATTCATATCACTTGAGATTGGTCTTCGAAATATGCTGGCACTATTCGGTTCGATTAAATCCTCATAAGTGCATCTTTTGCATGAATTTAGGTGCTTTACTAGGATTCATCTTTTCAAAGGAGGGCATAAGAGTCGATCCCTTAAAGGTTGAGGCAATACTTCAGTTGTCTCCCCCAAAGAACATTCGTCATCTTTAGTGTTTGCAAGGTATGGAAAACTTCTTACGAAGATTTGTGGTCAACTTTGCCAATTTGACTAGAGGCTTCATGCGTCTCTTAAAGAAGGATACTCCCTTTGAATGGGATGAGCGAGCCCAGGAGTCCTTCGATGCACTTAAGTAAGCCCTAGCATCGGCCCCGGTGATTAGTCCTACGGATTATAGCCGTGATTTCCTATTAAATGTGGCCGCGTCTTTAGAGATGATTGGTATGGTATTGATTCAGGAGGATGAGGAGCTCCAGGAGCATGTCATATATTATCTGCGCTGAAACCTTATTGACGCAGAGATTCATTATTCTCATGTCAAGAAGCTTGATTTAGCGACCATACATGCGGTTCAGCGTTTGAGACATTATATTCTCCTTCGCCAGACCTCGGTTGTGGCCCATGTCAATCTGTTTCAGTTTGTCCTCACATGAAGGATGATTGGGGGAAAGTATAATAAATGGATTTTCATTCTGCAAGAGTTCGATCTTGAATTTGTTTCGGCAAAGTCGAAGAAGTTGTTAATTTTTGCAGAGCTTATATCAGATTTCCCGAGCGAGGCCGAGGAGTTGGTTTGTGAATATACGTTTGTTGATGAACACATATTCTTAATCTCAATGTCTGCCCCATGGTATGGAGATATCATACTATATATGCAAACACAGAGAACCCCTACTCACCTCTCGCGAGATGAACGACGACGATTACGTCATGTCTCTAAGAACTACCTTATAGTGGACAATACTTTGTAACGCTGTGGGGTAGATTCCATTTTACGACGTTGTTTAACTCATGAGGAGGCTGAGGTTGTGCTGAATGATTTCCATGGAGGGGCGTCTGGTGGTTATTTATCTGGGATTTCTACAACTCAAAAGATTTTGAGAGTGGTTTATTTCAGGTCGTCAATCTTTAAATATTGTGTTGATGCAGTCAAGAGGTGCCACCCTTGCAAGGTGTTCGCACGAAATATGCGCTCGAAGCCTGCCCCGTTACATCCCGTTATCACCGCCGGTCCCTTCACCAAGTGGGGGCTCGATTTTATGGATTGCAACCCAGCTTCGACTGGGGGGGCACCATCATATTATAGTGGCTGTGGATTATTTCACGAAATGGGCTGAGGTAATGCCTACAGTAAAATCCAACGGTGAGACAGCTGCTCACTTCGTATTCAACCAAATCATTACTCGGTTTGGGATTCCAAAAGAGCTTGTCACTGACCATGGCTCGCACTTTCAGAACCATATGATGGAAGAGTTGGCATCCAAGTTAGGGTATAAGCAAGAGCACTCCTCTTCTTACTACCCCGAAGAGAATGGACAGGTTGAAGCAGTGAATAAATCACTTAAGTCCATTCTCCAACGAACCATCGCATAGAGCAAGACGAATTGGCATATTATGTTATACCCTGCTTTGTGGGCATATTGAACCACGGTTAAGACTGCCACTGGTTTTTCTCCATATCATCTTGTGCATGGAGTGGAGTCGATATTTCCAGTTGAATGAGAGATTCCTTTGTTGAAGCTATTTGTGGAACTCTTACCAGACACTTCACCTTTGGAGGAGCATTTGGTTCACCTCGAGCAACTGGATGAGCAGCATCGAGATGCCTTGGTGGCTCTAGAGGTTAATAAACGTCGCGTTAAGGTCCAATATGACAAGTCTGTCTATCCAAGAGTGTTTAGTGAAGGATACTTGGTCCTTTTGTGGGATCAATCGAAAGAACCCTTCGGGGCAGGGAAATTTAATCCTATGTGGCGTGGTCCTTACGTGGTCAAGCGTGTCTTAGAGAAGGGTGCCTATGAGTTAGTCGATTACGAAGGCACAGCTTTGGCGGAGCCTAGAAATGGGTTGTATCTCAAAAAATACTATGCATGATCTTTAGCCAAGGTTGCTTGTTGTATATTATTGTACAGCTTTGCATAGTTAGGTCTTTTTCTTATCGTGATCAGGTTTGTGATTAGTTTTTGTTTCTTTTGGCAGATGTCAATGGAATATTCCACCTACATAGGATTCATGGATGGTGCAAGCCGTCACACTCAAGACTCAGCCTCTGTTGCTTGGGTGATTTATACTTCTATGGGTCATGTACTGTCTTCAGGAGGTGTATGTCTACAGCCATCTTCCAACAATGTTGCTAAATATAGTGCCATTATCGAGCTTCTAAGGGATGCCCTTTCACATGGCGTTCTATCTCTTGAGGTACGTCTTGATTCGGAGTTAGTAGTGTCACAGATCAATGGTTTGTACCATGTTAGAGATCCAATGTTATTGAGAAGATTCTTACGTGTGAGATTGTTAGAATGGAAATTTGACAGTATCACATATATACACATTCCAAGAAATGATAATCAAGTTGCTAAATCATATGCTAACTATGTGTTAGATTGGCATTTGTTTCATTCATAATAAATTAATCACAAACATTTTTACACATGTAAATAAATAAACCGATCACCATAAAACCTTTTATATATATAAAAAATGTGGTAATACATAGTGTCATATACAAAAGTGGAGCTTTCAAAGCTTCCATCATATAATACATGGTTGTACAAAACATATACACTCCCAGGTATCTAATCCTGTGGAGGGGGAGGGTTGTAATCATGATATGTCACTACGGCTCTAGCTAGCCACCGGAATAAACGCACCCATGTGCGTGGCACGCTCACCACCTGTCGCTGCATGGCCTCAGGAAACTCCTCGACTTGCGCCATGGAAACCCTATGAGTCAGTCACACGAAGTTGGTATGAATGCTCTGGAGCGTTCGCTTCGCATCCACACCTGTGATGTCATCCCCTCTTCCCCTCCGTCTATGACATGGGAAGCCCTCTGGTCATCGTGGTCCCACATCTGCACATAAATGGTAGATGTCACTATGTGCTGTCACGCAAAAACATGTCTTTTTGATTCCACATAATCAAGAAAATACAAAAAAATTAAATAACTCAAAAAACTTTGAAAAAGAGTGAGAGTCGAGATTTGGTACCTATCTCTCCATATGCCGATCTTGGTCGCAATGGCATGTCTGGATCCCCCCGGAAATCTATCCCTCCATAGGGGTAGTCATCTATGGCAACAATTTGTCGTCACCACCATGGAAAGAAGTCAACTGGATATGGGTTGGCCACCCTACCACCCCCCAGTCTGCGCATAGGATTTGCCCAACATCGTTGGGCCGGATCTCGAACCCCATGGAGAGGAACGTCCACTCTAGGGCTCAATCTTGGAACACGCTCAAAGAAAAATGTGCTCAATATGATACTGAACCCGAAGTTCTGTATCATGCCTGCCTTACACTCACTGAGCTGGTGTTTCATGTTGCTCAGTAGTGTAGTACTCCAGTCGTATATGGTCGGTCTCATACACTCCACCGCATAGAACATCAGTGGCCGCGAGGCCTGATGGAGTGAGGCTAAGCCTGCTATCCTGCCCAGCGTCAGTAGTATGGTCTTTAGGCCCAGCACCTGTATAGCATTGGTGGGGACTTGACTTCCCACCTTCTCAGTATCTGGGTAGTAGTACACAGCTATGTACTCATCGATAGTAAGCCCACCGCCTGGCCCACCTCGGGAACGAAGGTTCACCACCTCCCCTCATCTAGATAGACTTGTGATAAAGTATATGTCTTCCACCTCTATGGTGAGAGACATCCCATCTATCCTGAAGGACTCTGAGTCTGGATCCCAATAGTCTACCAGCATCTCTAGCAGTCTTGGTTTGGCCCTCAAACCACCAAGGCACCAAAACATGTAGAGTCCACATGCTCGAAGAGCTTGTTGAGCCATCACGCCAGCCCTTACAGCTTCCTCTACTTCACGAGAAATTGCCATATTTCCCATTAGATTCTTATAAATTTACTTGCACGGCGTCATACGCGACAGTTTTACAAACAGCCGCGTATGTACGTGGGTTCTAGCCTCTTTTCCACGTATAGCCAGCCCTATACGCGAAAAAAACTTCAATATCCGCGTGGGCCGCAACGCTCATGTAGAGATGGCCTAAACTACCTCATTTCACCATTAAAATCAACAAAAAATATATTGAAATGCATGAGGGGAGCATGAGTAACTACCTGGAAGAAACGGTTGTGAATTCCGCCGGTTGGATCTCCTGGAATTTGCAGTTGAAAATAAGAGCTCCAATGGGTAAAAGTTTCAAATGATTTATGTTTTTTACTATTTATAGAAAAATTTTCAAATATTTGAAAATTTTTACCCCCTTTCCTATAGTTTTGATAGTTTCTAACCATTTTGGACCGTTTCTGACATGATTTGTGATGTACAAGACCATTTTCAGTGTCGTTTCAGCCATTGGATTGACCTGTTCGTATTGATCTCAAGTATAACGTCTACACTGGCATATAGGTTAGGTTCACCACTTTTTTCATTTTGCATGACCTTATGACCATGTCACCATGATCTTAGGTATGAACCCACTCTATTATATCACAGAACCTTCTTGCTGCTTTAGAAGTGGCATGATGTGAGTGGTAGAGCTTCACCTTACATGGGTACCCTAGTTAGAGCCTTATTTTCATTTGGTGCCCATGCCGGCGTTTTCTCTGTTAGGGTGTGGGATTCCATTGTATAGTACTGCCATGACATTTTGCAAGAGCCTCATACTCCTCTTGATATTATGCTGGCCTGTTTCCCTCCGGACTCCCCTTACGTCAAGTTGTGAATGCATTATCATGAGCTTTGCCTACCTTATTGAGCTTTATGCTGGCTCCCCTGACATTGTGTTTCAGCCATATAGCTCAAGCTTGTCTCATGTCTAGCCATGCAGAGTCATTTTTTCCTTTGCAGCTTGATTCCCTTTTTATTGGGAGGGGATTTCCCCCGCGTGTTGATATCCTACACATGTATCCTTGCATTGAGCATAGGTATGTTCCACTGCTTGGAACTAGTTTATTTGCCATGATGACACTCGTCTCCTCCTAGTTTGTAACTATAAAGCTAGTTTATTCTTTTTTCAAGCTTTTCAAATAACTGAAAAAGTCCAAAAAAATAAAAAAACCAAAAAGCCGGACAAGGAAAGATGTTATCTTTGGCAGCTGTCGAGTCGTGTCGCCTTCAAACAGAGCACTGTATATCACATCCATTGGTTGGGTTATAGTTTGACTTAGGAGCTGTACTTGTTTATCTGAGTTTATCTCCACCGACTGGTTAAGCTTCCAGTCCCTATGGAGCCTCTGTTAATGCCTCCTATGTCACAGAGATGTCCCAGTTTGTATATCGAGTCTATGCTGCCTTCATTCAGCCACCATATGCCGTTATTCTCTTGTTCGAAGGAAGTTGAAACCTGTGTCAACCATTCCTCAGTTATCTTGACTTTGCATGTCGGCCATTCCCGGTACACTTACTGGTTCGTGCACCTTATGATCGAGTCCTTCCACATTAGACAGCTTTGATGAGTACCTCGTGTTGGATGATGGGGGATGCCTTAATTCCCTCCTTCCAGCGGATTTCATCCCATCGACTTCAGATCAATTATTCTGGGATTGGAATCTAGAGTCCTTTTGAGTGCCTTGAGACTTGTAGTCATCAGTGGCAGGTTCTCTCACCATCGACAGTTTCTTGGGAATACATCAATGTCCTCTGATCAATGGATTCTCTCAAGTGTTCGACCTCAACACATCTATTCACACTTTTTAGTTTGCACTCTAGTACCTTGATTACCATTTTCATTATCGGTGGGTAATCTCGCGTCTGTTAACGATATACATCAATGACCGGTAATCAAACGATGGACTACTATGTTCGACATCGACACCTCTATTCGCATAGTAGGACATGTACTCGTAGCGGTTTGTGTAGAAGACCTTCCAGACTGGTGGCATCTCTTATATGCTACCTCCTTGATTGTGCCAGTGTTCATGAGATTTCATCTCTCGTGACTTCATTCCAGTGTATGTTAGATATGTCTAGCCACTATGGAGATCTTGATCTATTGTATATCTTCAACCATTTTGGAGAGCATGGTCCTTTGTATATCTTCATCATGGAGATTTTGATCTATGTATATTGTACGTGGCAATGACCACATATGTGATATCATGTATTATGCCTATTCATGGCCATTGTACTCTTATGTATCCGGGACTGCTATATGTACTTGCAATTATATGCAGAGTTGTATCATTGTACTATGCTGATTGGGTGGCTGGTCTTCCATTCGGGATCCTTCATCACTCCACTTCTGGGATGGACTTATAATATATTTCGGCCATCTTATGACCTCTATGACCTCACACATTAGGGGGCATCTGTTATAGCGGATTTCACCACTCCAGGTGAATCACACTTTGTATGGGCTTCCCTGTCCCGCTGCAGACTCTTTAGACCCCATGGACCATCTTTTATCCTTTGATGTTTCCAAGATCATACCTAAAACTTTATGAAAAATGATATACGCGGCTTTTTACGCGATAACCGCGTACATACGTGGGTTTGACCCATATAACCATGTACATCGGGATGTGTGAATAATCCAAATCCTTTTGGAGTTTTCTATGACATGGATCCGACTCATTCGACTCCTAGCCTTCCATATGCCTTGAGATTGCTCGGATTCGACCCTTCAATATCCCTTGTGAAGCAATATAAGGAACCCCTTGGTACATTGAAGGCATGTAGAGAGATTGAAAGCAAAGAAACTATAGTCCATTGTTGCCAGAATTTATACTTGAGTCTGCATCCCTTTGTCCCTTTGGAGCACTTTTGTGTTCTTCCTAAGCTTGCCTTTTGTTAGTGAGCTTGCTATCGTGAGATGGAGGATTGAGGTGGTGGAGGCCCAAGTGGGGGATTCAGTTTCTCCGGTTCGCAGACGTGCCGTTAGAGGTTGTATCTATCTTGTAATCTCTGATTTATATTAATAAGAACTATCTTTTCCTGTCCAATGATGTGTATTTGATTGAATATGGTATCCATTAGAATATGTCAAATGCTTTTACATTATTGATTAGATATGCTAGAATAGATCTAACACCATGATATATAGTATGATTGTATTGTTTACTTGTTGTTGAGGAAGTATTATATCAATTCAAGCTGAATATTGGAAAGCTCAACGGGGATCTACTTCAACTGTCCGGAATAAGGTACAAGGTCTGATCCTTTAGTGTTAGACATTTTATTTCTATTGCATATTGGGAAAGATTGATTTCTGGAGTCAAAGCTATCTGTTGTGGTACCCCAAGCCATAGGAATTTCTCTCCGTAATAGGGGGACATGACATACATCCCTCATGTTATGAAAAAATCAAAATATAATATTGTTTATATTGATTGCATATTAATTTTTTATGATCTTATGGTTTATAGCCGTGAAAATCGTTTTAGTTTCCCAATCATGGTTGTAGTTTTATTTATTTTAAGAATGATACATATATTAGAGCTTTCAATAAATCAAATGTTAGAGTTCAAAAGGTGCCAACATTTTTCCATTGATAATTTTTTTTAGGGTTTAAGCCATGGCATTATTCCTCAAAACATGTCCAAGGCCATAAGACACATACATATATTTCAAAATTACCTATTTATACCTACATTCTAAATCGTTGATCAATATTATACTTAGTGTTCCATGTATGGTTGTTCAATGAAATGGTCTTTAGGCCCCATGGTCAGTTTCTCCTTTCATGTGTAATACCCACAATTTTGACTTGGTAAGTATTAAATCAAATTATGTAAATGACGTAAATATGCTAGTATGGATTCATAGTGGGATGTTCAAGGCCGTTGTTCAACTACTAAATGGACGGAATGGACCATGACGTTGGGTTTTCATGCTAACTCCAAATTGATGTGAATATTATGATGGAAAATTAATAAAATGGTTCAAGATAACTATGTAAATAGCACTAGAGGTGTTATAATTTTACCCATTGGGATGAGGAATAAGGGGCTATGGGATATTAAATCCTCTACTATGAAGTGTCAACCTTAGGACTTATCCTTATGGTTCAACATGCCTTAAATGATCCCATTGACTTTATGTTTTACTATTAAATCCAGTCATTGAATGCATGTTTGAGGTTGGTGGAAAATGTCTCCTCATATAGTTATGGTAGCATGGAATGAATATACTTATATGACAATTGTAAGAGTCCTATCTTATATGGTAAGAATTATATATCAATTGTATTTTTCTCCATTGTGTCATGTTCTTTGGAGACCACCACTCACTCTCATGTAGATTTTAAACTTGGTAGAGTTTTTCTCTTGATGCTCGTTCCATTTCCATTAGTGTACGTGAGTATAAAACAACTAGAAAACTCGAATTGAGAATCAAAATTGCAAGCATTCGAGGATAAAAGATGGTTTTAGGTGAGCATATAGGTTGGGAAAGATAGTAACTTTTACTCATTCTATTTCTCTACTTTTGAATGATTAAGAAACAATGTATTGATGTTATAGGAGGTTCTCCAATACCATGCAATAGGTTGGATTCTTTTTTAACAAAATGGTAGGCATTGTAAGTGTTTAATTTTCAGATGGAACTATATGGTAGTGATGGTAATTCCTTCTTTGTGTTGTGTGGGGTGGTATAAGAGAGATCCATAGGTCAAATATGTGAGTTAGATACTCTGTCTCTTTCAAAGGGTACTTCTCCATGAGAGGTCATTCAAATCATACAATATCAACATGTTTCAAGACATATGAATACAATTGTGGATTCATTGGTTAATTATATTTTAAATTTGCACATTCCTCCTTCCTTGTGTAATACCTAGAGTTTTAACTTGGTATGTGTTAAATGAAATTATGTAAATGATGTAAATATGCTAGTATGGATTCATAGTGGGATGTTCAAAGATAAGGTTCAAATAGTAAATGGCTAAGAATGTATAATTCAGATATTTATATATGGACCATGAGGTTGGGTTTCCATGCTAACTCCAAATTGATGCAAATATTATGATGGAAAAATATTAAAATGGTCCAAGTTAGCTATGTAAAGAGCACTAGAGGTGTTATAATTTCACCATAGGGAAAGAGGAATTGGGGGGGGGGGGGGGGGGGCTACAGGAGATTAAATCCTATACTCTCAAGTGTAAACCTTAGAACTTATCCTTAAGCTACCATATGCCTTAAATGATCCAATTTACGCCATTTATTACAATTAAATCCAATCATTGAATGCATGTCTCAAGTTGGTGGGAAATTTCTCCTCATTTAGTTATCGTAGCATGGGATGCATATACTTATATGAAAATTGTAAGAGTCCTATATTCTATGGTAAGAAGTTATGTCAATTGTTTTTTTCCATTCTGTCATGTTCTTTGGAGAGTACCACTCACTGTCATGTAGATTTTAAACTTGGTATATTTTTTCAATTGATGTTCATTCCATTTCCATTGGTGTACTTGAGCATAAAACAACTAGAAAATTTGAATTGTGAATGGAAATTGTAGACATTTGAGGACAAAAGATGGTTTTAGGTGAGCATATAGGTTGGGAAAGAGATAACATTTACCTTTTATGTTTCTCTACTTTTGAATGATTAAGAAACAATGTATTGATTCTATAGGAGGTTCTCCAATACCATTCAATAGGTTGGACTCTTTTTGCACATAATGGTAGGAACTATAAGTGTTTCATTTCTAGATGGAACTATAGATTATTTAAGGTAATTCCTTCCTTGTATTGTGCGATGCAGTATAAGAGAGATCCATAGCCGTGATAGGTGAGTGAGATACTACATCTCTCTTGGAGGGTATGTCTCCTTGAGAGGTCATTCGAATTAATACAATATCAACATGTTTGGATACATGAATAAAATTGTGGATTCGTTGGATAATTATATTTGAAAGTGGTGCATTGTGCATACTTGAATATTTTATTAAAATCACCATGTAAATAACACATGAAAAAGTAAGTAATCCAAATGAGATCTATGTAGATACATTCCACCCTAAACACATTGTATAGTAAAGATGCCAAAATTGATTTTATATTAAGCATATAAAAAGGTTTTACAAAATTTTCTGAGACAAAAGCTGACGCTGAGATCTTCTAGACATCGGAAAAAAATTGAAACATACATATTTCAGATAACACGACATGTAAATCACACTAAGCTAATCATAACACTCATGGTAACATATGACAGATCGAACCACTCACCATAGTAGATTGTTGATGCACCCATAAGCTCCAACTATATGGAACTAATAACATCATGGTATCCCACCCAATGATATTTCTTGTATACATGAGACCAACGTCTATAGGTTCTGTACAACCTCCTCCTCTAGCTCCTTGACTACCTCACGGTCATGGGCCATGATAACTTTGTGTTATCCCTATCTAAGGATAGGATAACTCCTAATGCACCAAAAAATTAAATGTTCACAAATCATATAAAAATAAAAAATAAATCATGTTACCTAAATCACTCCAATGAGCCTCCTGCATAAATTCCAAGTGAGGATCTCCTCATAAATCAGTGCTAATGTATGCATAATCCTAAACCATTATCACATGCCCCCGCAACCACTTCAAGAATGTTGTTCCATGATAAATGATTGAAATGGCACCATGGAGAGCCATCAACTCAACCCACCTCTTCATACGTAGCTTTCGTGGGTATAGGATATCCATCTCAATGGCTTGTAGACGAAAGAGAGGAACCCTTTCTAGGAAAAAGGAAACCAAAATAGAGCCATATCCAAAAAAATCAACCGACCTATTATGCACTTGGTTAATTTATCATTCATGTTTTCCATAACAACTTCACTCTAGTTAAAGAATATAGGTTCCATACACTATTGAATATTGAATAGATAATTTGGGACTTGGTCACATAATGTAGGGCTTTACTTTATGCAACTCTCACAATCATAAACTAGATAATTATTAATGCAAGATCCCTTATGTTTTTATGGAAATATTCCCACTTACCTTATGTGTGGTAAGCATGGTGTTTGCATAATTGACTTCTTTCATATACTCTATTCCATGCTCTCTATCCCTACATTCCATCATTTTGATGTTTAAAATTTGCATTCAGACCAAAAGACTAGGACTTAAAACACTTTCAATGGAAAAAAATCCTCGCTTGAGGGAACTTTTTTATTTTTTGAAAACATATCACGACTATAAAACCCCGACTTTACACACAATGCTAAAATTTTGCACCTTTTTCCATTTGGGATTTATGACATTTATAGTTGTCACGGTTCTTGAAAGGGTCGGTTGCGATAACGAGTGTAATTATTTATCCTTAAAAATAATAAAAAAATAGAATGAAAATGAATTGTTTAGCCGTGGAAATGACTGGAAGAGGAAAACAATTTACTTGGAGATCACGTGACAAAAGGTTGTCTGATGCGGGAAGAATATCTGTCGCGAGAATCAACCAAAAGATGGTTTTTTTTCTTAGAAAAATAATAAAAACATAATGGTAAAAATGAGTTTCCTTTACCCTTTTTCATTTTACTTAGATATAATATTTTAATATTTTATTTCATGATTTTTATCGTTTTTGCTATTTTGTTCAAAACTTCGTTAATATTTTGATTCAAACATGGTTTTCACCTTTATTATGGATATTGTAGGTCAAACATGACGACTTATGCTCTGACCCAACATACTTTTATCTATTTTTCAGGCTTATGATCACTCATATTTTCCTCTAGCTGTCAGATGACGCTCTTGAGGTAACCTTTTCAAACCAAACTTTAGGCTATATTATGACCTATACAACTAGACAGGGCTCTCTCAAAATTCTAATGATTGATGATAACTCAAAGTATTTGTCAATGAATACATAAAGGTGATATTTTGCAAGTATGATAGGGTTTTAAAGGTTTATGGTCGATATGATCAGAAGAGGGCCATTGGGAATGGAGTTAAAATGATTGAGATCTTTCAAACAACTTAGAACCAACATGTAGTTTAGTTTATCACATAGACAAGGTAGGTATCATTTTTGTAGACATATTTAGGACTTCATTGATGGAAGTGGAATAAATAAAAACCAACCTATTACCATTAAGCACCTAGCATAGGTGAATTCAATATTACCTTTAGGAGAAGCAAGTGATAACATTCAAATGTGATGAATTAGAACATAAATTATGAATTTCAACTCAGAACTTCTCTCTAAAATGCATAGAAGATGAAAAGTATGGAAAATGAAACAAATAAATAAGCATATACATGAGAATTGTAACAGATTGCAAAATAATAACTGGGGAAAATCTATAATTCCTTCAACACTTCCAGGCCTCATATTCTTATTTGTCTCTGCAAAACAGGCTTTACATTATACAATAATCTCTGTTCTCTTAGGTGTCGACTCTCAATAAGTCTTTTTCATCCGATATATAGAAAAAAAGACTATATTTTTCAGTTACAAATTTGAGCCTTTATCTCACTATCCCCAAAATAGAAAACAATTACATAACCGGTGACACGTAAGAAAACTAATTCTAACTTTGAGGAATAGTTAAAAGTGCTTTCCTTTAAGTGTTTCCATGATTTTGGGACTTAACCCAAACTAATATCGTTAATTACTTTGAAGGAAAAATATTTAGAAACATAGTTATTATACTGCCTTGGTGTCCATCTGTCGGTTTAAAAGTCAAAATTTGACTCATTAACCGAGTTGTAGAAAAATTGAAAAACTTATGTAGTGTTCCTCATTCATTTTTGGTCTTCGGTTATGCAAAATTGCACTTTTCATATCTGTTGTAGCACTTTCCTCTGTTTTACAGTACTAGCACTCCAAAAGTTACTAAGGCTGCACAAAGTCTTGAATAATGCCCCTACTTGAATTTTAACCAGAATTTATGCATGTTGAAGGTCTACTGAGGTGCTTTGAAATATGAAACAAGCCATCCTGCCACCTATGATGATTACAATGAGGGTGTAGCCCATATAAATGGGCTTAAATGGTCACTATTCACCAAAGAGACGTGTCCCTTAATTAACTATAATTAATGTTATGTTATTTTATTATTATATTATTATTGTTTGTTTTTATTATTATTATGATTATTGTTTATATTTATATATATTGTATTATGTTATGTTTTTTATATAACATTTCCTTCCCCTTAAGGGAATCTTTGTCATCAAAGTTTAATGAAAATAAGGCTTATGTCTGATCTATTCTATGTAATGTCATCTGATGATCCTTTATGTTAGTAACTATGACACTTGATGAAATGAAACAATATGAGTTACGAATTCCCAAGAAAAAATGTCGCATTGTGTGTGAAGTCCAGTCCATATGAGATATATCTTCATTGGAGTTGTTTTTTGACTGCTTTGTTGGATGCAATGTTTTATTTTCTTCTTAGTTTGTTAATTTCATGTTCTTTCTTTTCTAAAATTGTAAATCCTCTATTTATGTTCATTTTGACCCTGTCATTGGTCAAAATGAATTTTATAGTTTGGGTGTCTATAAGGAATTCTAGTTGTGTTTTTAACTAGATTGGCTTCTTTTTTAATTGTGACAAGGACTAGATTTGTATTTGCTTCTTTTTCCAACGAGTCTTTATCATTCTTAAGGTTCTTGAACATTTCTTCCTAGGATTTCTCATCATCTTTAAGATTATGAATATGATCCATTAGATCTTGTTTATGCTTCACAATATGGCCATTCTCTTTGAAATTTTCTAATATTTTATTATAAAGATCGTGATTCTCCTCTTCTATATTTTGATAGAATTTTGATTTATCCTTCACCTTCTTGATATGAAGAATCAATTTCTGATTATGATCTCTTATCCAAGAGATCTATTCTTCTTTGTCCATGTAGAATTTGTTGAATTATTTTTGCATCATCTGTATTGATTTTTTATCTTTTTGTGAAATCACAATCGAGATGTCCTTGAAGTATTCAGATGACACAACTCCTAAACTTGACTTCATGGTAACACCATGGAATGTAATTCTCTTCTTCTTATAAGAAACTGTCATAAAATTCTTTTCAAAAATTTAGATGAAAGTACCTAATGTTTTTATCCAAGGTCAACCCAAAATTATGACACCGTCAAAGCTCCATAAGGAACTAACAATGAATTTCGATGTGACCATATAATACACAAAATTTAGTTGTCAGTTAGTTATTTCAAATTGTATCGTGTCCTTAAAGTCTATTCCTTCACCTATATTTGAATCGGAAATCACTAAATGATTACATAATTCAATACTAATATAATTATTACTTTCAACATGTGCAATAAAAATGGTGATATCCTTCCATGTAACTATAACTTTAATTCTAAGTAGTATTGCATATTTTTTTTTGAGGTGATAGGAAAATTATCCTTCTTTTCTGTTGAAAATATAGTTTTCATTGATGTCAAAGGAGTTCACAAATGACAAAGGAATAACCAATAGACATTTAGCAGGATGAAATCAGTAAAAGCAAAAGGATCCATTAAATGGATTATCATTGATGTCAAAGGAGTTCAACAATGACAAAGGAAAATCAGTAATAGGGTTAATGACAAGGGAAAATTAGTAACAGGGTCGATGACAGGAGAAATATCTCCAATGAAAGCAGTGGAAGATCCATAGATCAGAATTGAAGATCCATAGTTCAGACAAATCTATGACTAGAACATAATTTTGCAAAGTGGATTTGCGAATGAGATAAACATATATACCTCATCCATGTGCTTTAAGATCTTGTGGTGGAGATCTAAGTTGGTTGAATATCAATGATCAAGGTAAATTTCATTTATTTAATAGTGAGTTAGATAAAAAGGATGATGAGTTGCAAAATCCAAAACCAATCGCTGGGAATAGGATCGAGATTGACAGATAAGGTTGGTTAATGAAACAGATTAATGGTCGTCAACGATTTCTCTAGGAGAAGTTGCGAGGTCTGAAGAAATTTTTGATGTGCATGAAATTTCTATGGAATTTGCTTCATCTGATTTGAAGTCCACCGTTGATTGGTGTGGAACCTAATCCGATGACTGTAAAGACATTTCATTGAGTAAATTGATAGTGGGTTAACAATGGCTAATGGACGTGAAATACCCATCAAATACATTTGAATGCATTTTGAGTTCACCGTTGATCCAACAAAATCTAGATCCGAAGGCCCTCAAGGGATTTCACTAATTTAACTAGTAAGCTAGTTAACGTTATGATGGGAGAGAAATTCCATTTACAATGAAAACTTGGATGGTCAGGATTGAATCCAAAATGAAATATACAATGGGAAATATTTTTTGCACAAAGAAAAGGGAAGATCCACAAATATGCATTTGATCGTAGATCAACGGTTAGGATTTAATCCACGAGGAAATCTACGGTGGTGAATGATTTCTGCATAAAGAAAATTGAGGATCTACAATACACATTAGATCATAGATTGATGACTAGGAGTGAACCTGCATATAAATCAATGGTTCAGAAGAAAAGCGGAAGGTGGAAAGCAGAAGGAGGAGAATTATGAAAATACTCTGGGAAATGTCACAGTTCCTCTACCTAAAATATGGAAGATCAACAGCCCGAAAAAAATCCGCATAAGATAGATGATGCAGAAGAAAAATGGCAAAAATTGGAAATCTCAAAAAGACATGTTAAGAAAAGTCAGAAACCCACAATCCGTAATTCAGAAGATCGTCCGTTAGGATAGCACTCAAATGAGATCGACAGTGCGGAAATATTGGTGCGTAAAGTGAAAATATCGAAATGACATGTTGAAAAAGTCACTAAAACGTAATCTACAATATGGAAGATTGACGATCCGAATAACACTCAAATTAGATCGACAGTGCAGAAAGCGAAAATCTCAAAATGACATGTTGAAAAATTTGCAAACCCACATTATGCAATCCAAATTTTATCTTAGATCTATGGTTAAGAAAAATCCCGATGTAAAATCAACAACTCAGGATTGCTACGGAAATAGATAATGCGGAAGGTCATGACTAGAAGATTCATGAAGAGGTACGATCAATGAAATGGTGCAATGGTGAGGAGATGTGTCAGCAGGAAGACATGAAGGTGTTTATTGACAAGATGATTTAAGGAAATAACTTGTCTCTGTGATTTTGGGTGACAAAGTCCAAAAGGGTATGCAACTCTATAAGCAGATTGATAAAATTTAGTCCAGTGTGGTAGGGAAGCACTAGGGCAGGCTATAAGTATGAAAAGGGTGTTGTAGCATCCTTGTCTATTGTAGTAAGAATACAACTAGGGTTTTGTAGTATCCTTTTCTGTTGTAGCAGGAATAAACCCAAGGTGTTGGAGAATCCTTGTCTATTGTGGAAGGAAGAAACCCATGGTGTTGATGCATCCTTTATGTAGCAATAGATAAAGCAATTTTGTAGATTCATATTTTTAATGAGTTTGAATTTGTGGTTTCTCTTTGAACTTTCCACAATAAAATTTGTGTCTTAACCTGTTTGATTCATTTTGTGTTTTTATTTTAAAAAAAAATGACAATATTGATTCACCCCCACCTCTCAGTATTGTGGGATAATCCAACAATTGGTATCAGATCAGGTTCCTTCGCCAGAGTTTAACCACTTGAAGGAAGATCCTATTTAAAAACCACTATGGATCAATAAGAAGGTTTAGCCACTAACAATCCTCCATTACTCACACATGAAAATTATGCATACTGGAGTCTAAGAATGAAGTGCCATCTGATGTCCCTTGGAAGGAAGTTTTGGGAATAAACTGAAAAGGAGTATAAAATAGAAGAACACGAATCGACAGACAGTGTGGAACTGTCCCAATATGAAGGTAATTCAAAATCCCTAAATGCAATACTGAGTGGATTGACAAACTATGTATTTACAAAGGTTATGCAATGCAAGACTATCAAACAAGCCTGGGATAAGTTAAATATTATCTATGAAGGGGCATCTAAAGTCAAAGAATACAAGAATCAAACATAAAAAGGGAAGTTTAAGAGCCTTAAAATGAAATAAGCAGAAAATATTGGGGAATACCTTCTAAGAGTAGATGACGTTGTCAATGCTATTAGAGGTCTTGGAGGAAAATTAAAATAAACGGGAGTGGTTAGCAAGGTACTAAGGTCATTTCCAATGAAGTATGACTCAAGAGTATCCACCCTAGAAGAATGATATGATATTGACCTTGTGACAGTAGATGAACTACATGGAATCCTCATTTCATATGAGATGAAAATGGGACTAAATGAATCCTCAAGAAAAGAAGCAGCATTTAAAGCCTCAACCAAAAATCAATCAAAGAACCTAGATGATGAGGAAGCTCTTTTTATTTAAAAACATGAGAAAGGTACTGGAAAATATAAAGGAAATTTACCTCTGAAATGTTTTAACTGTGGAAGAATTGGACATTTTTCTTCAAAATGTACATACCCTAAACAAATAGCGACTCAGATGTAGAAGGAGAAGTAGAATTAAGAGCTGAACTTGTTAGCGCTCTTGAATAACTTGACAAATGCATAAAAAAGAACAAACAATCAAGTCATATCATTAGTGAGTTGGAAGCTCAACTTCTATATGCCAAAAGGATTGAGGAGGTCCTAAACCCACATCTCAAAATAAGAATACAAGAATTTGAGAGACTTGAAGAAGAGATCATACAATTTAAGAAAAAGATTGATGAAGGATCTATCAAATCAAAGTTTGAAAATAACTCAAGGATTCTATATGACATCCTGAATAGCCAAAGAGAATCAAGTGATAGATATGGATTGGTTTTTAACAAAGAAAAGAAACCAAAATGTTTCTCTTTCACTAATCAAGGAGGAAACAAGAAAATATATGCTGAAGCACTAAAGAGTCGAGTTAAAAAGGAAGAGAGCAAGAACGATGCCCTAAATTGTCAAGATAAAAACATAAATAATATGGTTCCTAAGAGACCAAATAGATATCTGTAGATATATTTAGGTCACTATTACTCGTGTAATAACTTTGGTCATAATGCCTTAAATTGCAGAGCTTACCAAGAAGGTTCATGAATATAATAAGAACCCATTAAGTAATAAAACTAAAGGAAATCATAACCTTTTGACACTTCTTCAAAAATATGATGTAGAGTGTTACAAATGTAATAACCATGGACATATTGCAAGAGATTGTAAACTGATGACTCCTACAAGGAAGACTATTGCAATTAAGTCTCAATTAGCAAAACAAAAGAAGTATTGGAGGGGAAAGGAAGAAAAAAAAAGTTCCATGATTGCTCTATGTGCAATAGAAAAACAAAACCTATGGCACTTGGACAGTGGGTGTTCAAAACATATGAATGGTGACCCAAACAAATTCATAACACTAAAAGATAATAAGGGAAAAGTCACTTTTGGAGACAATTTGTCATCCAAGATAATTGACAAAGGAACAATTGTTGTCAATAACAAGATCAAAGAAGAAAATGTATTACTAGTAGAAAAACTCAAGACTAATATCCTGAGTGTAAGTCAAACATGTGATCAAGGGCACATCTATATTTTTGACTCAAAGAAATGTCAAATCAGGAAAAAGGACTCAAGAATAGTTGTTGGCATTGCTATAATAAATTCAAACAATGTGTACATCCTAGAAAATTAAAATCAATGTTACTTAAGTATGGCTGATGAAAGTTGGTTATTGCATAGAAGGTTGGGACATTTAAATTTTTTCAATCTTATCAAAAGAAGTAAGAAGGAAGATGTAGGAGACTTTCCTAAAATTGTAAAACCTTAAACTTAGTTTGTAAACATTGTCAACATGGGAAGCAAACTAGACTAAGTTTTAAAACAAAATAACAGATGACCTCACATCCTCTGGAAATAGTGCACACAGATATATGTGGAACAACAAGAACTAAAAACT